>OX381710.1:21095264-21336462 GCA_947462335.1 Harmothoe impar | reverse complement strand
TTTGCGCAAAACAAAAAGTCTCTCAAACCCTCTTGTTTAAAATGAGCACTCCTTAACAACATGGTCATATTAAGGGAGTGGTCATCTTTTAACAACAGGGGGGGAACCAAAAAAATTTGGACCACTTGAAGGGGGGGGGACCAAAAAAATTTGGACCCCTCTTGAGGGGGGGGGACCAAAAAAATTACACCCCTTTTTAGCGGAAAAGCCCGAGCATTACTATAGATCAAAGGGTTTGGCCGCGCTCAATTTCAACCTGCTGGAGGGGGGGGGGGACCAAAAAAATTTCTACCCCTCTCGCGGGGGGGGGGGGGGTGAACCAAAAAAATTTCGACCCGCTTGCGCAGAAATCCACCCTGTTGTTAAAAAATGACCACTCCCTAAATACAATTCCCAGGCAAGCATCGCTTTGGAAAAGGTTTATTACAAGCCCTAGATAATGGTAGGTTTAATGCGCCCATATTACATGGTGCTACCATAATCACAAGTTCCCAAAGCGTGTGATTGAGTTACTCTGACCCATCCTTGTACCTCATGAACAGCCCTGCCCATCCAGGGTCTTAACTCAATTGTTCAAGTGACTTCACAAATCAACCTTACCTAAAATCACTGTTTAATACCAAGTGTGCCTGGAAACCAAATAGGAGCTTTGAAAGCTATTGAAGTGACCAAGATCAACCCTTTCCAGTGCTAAACGCGCCTACTTATATCTCCAATCCCTTTTAAATTGGTAAATGAATGACTGAGGAACAATCAACTTATCCATCGTTTTGGAGTCCCTGAGGTTTTGTAACACTCCATTTGAAGGCTGCATCGCGGTGAGACAAGGCCTTGTAGATTATAAAAGTAAACCAACGAAATATGGTGACTCTATACCTATTCCCGGAATAAAACCCTTTTGAAACGTGTAATTTCTCTTTGAGGGGCTACGTTCACACATACATTACAGAACGTTGCAATGCTTGAATAAGTAATTCGGTATAATTATCTACAATGACATTGCAATTATGAACACTGTTTATCAATAATCAGTGATTTCAGCTCCGATCAACCCAAATCAATATTAGGTAACTAATTATAATGTAACAAACACACGAATTCGTAATCATCAAACCGAGAAATTCTTAACTGCCTCATATTGCTAAATGTTTTGAGATTATACTTGAGAATTAGGATCGGTATTATCAGTTGGGAGTCTAGAAAGCTGGGATTCCGCTAGCCACTCGCCAAATCGCCAATGGCGAATCAAAGTTCATTTTGGCTAATGCTACCTACTGAAAACTCGCCAAATTGGCTAATTGTGGTTGTGGGACTTTTTGGGCTTGCAGTAGCTGGGTAGGCCTACCACCGTCAATAACCAACTGCATATTGTGTTGCTCAAAATCGCAGGGATGAAAGTCTTCAAGTTTTTCCCTGAAATCAAGTTTTTTTTAAATCAAAAAACTATAATCAGGATAAGGATATATTTGATGATTACTCAATATAAACTCAAACAAACTTATTTTGTTTGTGTAATCCTATGATAAGACAGCAGAATCATCACTGATTCATCCCCAGTGGTCCTACCCATACACAGACAGGCTACACCACACTGATCTCAGTGTCAAGTTTTTCTCAGCCAATTTCAAGTTCAACTTGAGAAACCTTGAAGCCCCCTCTCTCCTCTATAGTCCTATACATTAACACTCTTCACATGAGGCTTAGCCACTGAAACTAAGGTGCTATGCATGGAGAGTGTATGGACGGATTTCTCATTCTCCTCAGCAGGAGATAACGTCCATGATCACATGGACATGACAAATGCTTCTCCTCAGCAGGAGATGACGTCCAGGAGAATATAGACATGACAAATCCTGCTGCACAGCACTAGATATATGTGTCTATAGATGCATAAACATTCATATGCTCTATAATGTAGTTATGAGGTATGTTATATCTTCAAGTTTTTTTGACATAGTCGACTTTCATCCCTGAAATCGGTCTCCTTGGACATAATAATAATTAGGTTTAATTCATCCCAGTTTTTGCCGTCATTGAAATGGGGAGAAAGGATATTAAACTGTTTCTTAGCCTAATCCATAATATATTCTAATTCTGTTATATTTAACGTTTACATACCCGGTATTAAGAACAAATATGAGCATATGTCACCAGCAAAAATGTTTGGCTAATTAATATCTGATTTGGCTAATTGAAATTGATACAAATTCGCCAAATTGACTAATAGAAAACAAGTCCTAGCGGAATCCCAGGAAAGGTAAGGAAAGTGTACATCTGATACCGGTATTGTAAACTAGTGCGTCAGCACTTTGCTCAACAACTGTATTGTAAAGGACGATGTGGTGCTTAAATGTGATACTCCCTTTGTCATCATGATGCATTTATGCAGTCATGGTGCGCAACTCGACAGGGCTGCATTCATGCATCATGCCTACCCTCCAGAAAGGATGACATGACGAACCAATGCAGTGCGGCGAGTTACTCCCCTGCATTGCGTTGCTGCATCACGAGGACAAATACTACCGTACCTTAGTGCAACATGCCGTCCTTATAGGGTTCAACTCGAGGTGACCTACCTGGACTCTCGACCCGCTTGTAGTGGTAGGGGTTGATGCAGACCTCCTTCTGTTTGGCAGAGAATGGGTAGTCACAGATCTCTAGTGGCTTCAGTTCGTGATGGCTCTGTAAGTCCGGCCAGCGCCACACACGGCAGTAGATGACGTGTGGTAACCCCTTCCTATGCGACACCTGCAGCCGGCCGTCCAGCGACCGGGGGATTGTCACACATTTACTCGCCTGTCCTGGGCTACTCAGCGCCTTCTCTAGATCCTCTAACGCACCCTTCTTCTTCTTGAGCTTCTTGACGAGCGAGTCAACGGCCTTCTCGGCCCATTTCTCCTCCTCGTCGCCCTGCTTCCAACCCAGAAGACGCTTCACCGCCGGGCTCGTGAACGAGAAGAGACTGTTCAGACTCGATATCGGGGAACTCATTATGCCGGCCTGTAAGGAGACAAGCACTAACCAGTCACATTTCTAGCCTTCCAGGACCGTCACTAGTGGGGAACTCTGTAATTCTCCAGACAACTGGTCCCCTACTGTTACCTGGATTTACCTAACCTAAAGGGCGATTGGTCAGGGAAACGTCATCAGGGTGTATAGTATAATAGAGTAGGCCTTTCCTGAAAAAGGGGTGACTTTTTTTGGGCCCCACACATTTATGGTCCCTATTAAGATTCCCCCACCCCCACACACGCACACCCTGTTGTTACAATAATTACCACCCCCTTAACCCTTTAAGGACGGCATGTCGCTAAAAGATCACATTTGTCTTCATGATGCACCAATGCAGCCCCGCCAAGTACTAGTAACTCACTGGTGCTGCATCGGTGCATCATGCCGACCCTTTGGTAGTCTCAATCACCGACCCTGTATGGTTGACGTGATGCTTGAAATGAAAGCAGCCCTTACAAGTTACTCGCCAGGGCTGCATTCATGCATCATGACGACAACAGGCCCTGCCGTCCAGGACGGTCTGTATACGGTTAACTGCTCCCATGGACTTAAAAATGAAATTTACGTGCTACATAAGCCCCACGTTATTAATGGGTGAAAAGTACACAAAAGACGAGTGGCAGTCCAAGTGTGCCGCTGTGCACGATTCAGTAAAGCAAACTTATCAAAACATATTTGTGGTTCCATACGTACCAAGTTACCAGCTGAGAACAAAGTGTTCAACTTCACCCTTGCTGTACCCTACAGGTGGGAATGTGCTAATGAGACACATCTTGTACTGTGACGGGAAATCCTAAAGTAAATACGCGCCACCCCTAACCCACTTCCTATGTCTGCTTTATATGTAACACAAGCACACAGTGGGCTTTACTTTGCCTCCTCCCCCCCCCCCACCCCCCTTAGAAAAGTTCCAATACCAGGCCCAGGGGTACAATTTTTTATAGGGATAGCGAGGGTATCTAATCATGAAGTTGAACACGGGAATTCTTTACGCGGCCCTCTCCCCTAGCTGAAAATGGTAATTTAGTTGGCCCTCTCCCCAGAAAGAAAAAAACAACTCCTATCTTTCTGCTCTCCCTCTGAGTCTGGAGGGGTTGTAAATGTTTGTGCCGCCCCCTCCCACAAATACAATTGGTTTCAATCGCCCCATGTTATCAAGGATACCCTATTATAGGGTACTGGGTAGAGAAACTGTATACCCACTTTGTTAGCAAACGTCATATTAAAATATAAACGTTATAGTTTATCAGTAAAAGTCTTAAACGGAGGCAAAATTACAATGGTACCATTTCCTTGAAAAGTTTTACATACCGGTACGGTATACCGTACCGTAGATCTAAATAGATTAAATTTGGATGTGTATTGGCTCACAAGTCATGTCAATACTTCAAATCAATTTATATTCACATGCACGTGTTAGATTGGTATACCGACCAATTAATATCTGGGACTATTTACGAGAAGATATCTTAAAACTAATATTAGGCCATGGGAATGAAAGTTAGAGTTTACCGTCCAGGACTTTTGGAAAACAGATGCGGCCTTTTTTCATTATTCATTTTTCATTATTATGGATCTCCCTAGAAAGCTGGATTTTCGGAGTTTTCTGGGGCATAATTTTTTTGAAAATTGTAAAATATTGTTCAGATCTTTGAAGAAATAAAAATAATGAAAATTTACATTAATAATGAACTTTTCATGCGGCCCCTTTGAAGGCATGTGGGCGGTGGACGGTAAACTCTCTCTTTCATTCTGATGGCCTTAATAAAAGGTACTGGGTAAATTAGTTATTAATGTTACTGTTACTAATGTTAGTGCATTTGTGATTTGACTTTTTAGGGTCTCCCCTTCCATATTTTGATATTTTAAAACGGAAAGAACTGTCATATTTTTAGTAGGCCTAGAACCCAATTAACCGAATGTAGGCCTACTGGCTACTGAAGTATTAGGCCATGGGAACACCCAAATGAGTTTACCGTCCTTGACATTTTGAGAATAGATATATATAAAACTGTCTAAAATGACCAAATCTGGGGGTTGTATTTCAACCTCTAAATTGGCCAAAATATCCCATTATGACAATAATGAAAAATTACATTAATAATGAACTTTTCATGTGGCCCTTTCAAAGGCGTGCGGGCGGTGGACGGTAAACTCAAACCTCACTTCTCATGGCCTTAGCAATAGCAGTCTACTCTGCTAGTCACTCTAGCCTAGGACTTGGTCTTCTATTAGACTATTTATTAATACACTTAAATGCATTCCGGCGTATGTCACAACAGTCAGTAGCTACCAATTGAACTAACAACCTCACAGTGAAAGGGACTGTCACAGTGTCAGTGAAAGAGGCAAGTCTCATTTCTTGGCACTGTGACTGTGTGTCACTGATGTGCAGTCAAAGTTTTCAACGAGTGTCTTGAGAAGTTGAGTGTGCATCCACGAGCGATGATCCACTCACTAGTTTGACAGGTGTCAAAACTCCCGTTATAATTCGTCACGCACCCAACCCTTACATGCACCCCATGGCAAGACATTAATGCACATTGATATCTATGCAGATTGAAGATATGACTAAGTTTGAGCGCCTTATTTCCAAGAATTTGTGCTGAACTCAAATCACAACACAGGACGATTTAGGGGCCAAAATGGCTGCTCGTAACACGCATTTCTACTCACACGGGGAGGAAACGCAAGGTTCTCACCTTCAAACGCGGACGTCCCACGTTTATCCAGAAATTCCCGAATGTTAAAAGACTAATCCTATGTGAGAGTAACTTAACTAAGACCCTAGACGACCCTAGAGTGTAGGTAAGTGTGTATTCACCATCGAGATTCAAGCAATTTCCCCCAGTTGTGCATCTGGCGACAGTCTGACGGGAAGCCACATCACTCAGCCACAGGATCGAAGTCAATGCGCAAGGATCCAGAATAAATACAAGTAAATAAACGAATGATACAGCTAAATATTGTAATAAAATACTTAATTATCGTATGTTTCGTGAGTTTATTCTAATCTAAATGTAATAAACTTCATAAACTTATAAAAACTGAAAGGTATGTGCCGGTTTATTTTCTGGTGCACTTCTTTATGAAAACGGAAATGGGGTTATTCGGCGCAGCAAGTGCGCGTGACGTCACATTAGTGGCGACAGTCTGTCGGGGATGTTGATCTTGGCCAAAACGTAGCGAAAACGGACCGAATTCACACGTAAATGCCACTAAATGTACCATTGACTGAATCTAAACGATCTATTAGCTTACTGAACCCCCAGAACATGACTCTGAAGCCCTCTAGACATGGTCGCTCACGAGAGCATTGAACCTTCGCGCCACAGAAATACCAAAATAGACCACGAGATTTCTCGAGAATTGTCCGAGATCCAATATGTCAGCCCCCATGTTAGCTGCTTGCGGTGTGACTTTACAGTTCTAGTTGATTATTCGCATTATATCTCAGTGCTAGCATGACATAGAGATACCACATACCACAAAGAATCAACCAGAGACAAAAAGTATTAGGTAAGCACATTTATATTAGAAAAGAAAGCCTGGGTGAAGAATAAACAACGCTAAACGCATTGCTTTGATAAGAATTCGTCTGCTAGTCAAAGACAAACTGTCACAACGTCACATTCTTACACGGTCACAAACTGGGTTGGAACTGTATCCAGGGAGGTGCTACACATTTTGAAATTACAGGACTGGATGGAGATTGGACCTCTTTTATCGACACAGTTCATAGGAGGATCAATGCAAGGGAAGGGTGCTGCCAAACTTACCATACTCAAATGACAAATCAAAATCCAAGAGCTAGTCATCCACTCTTGAGTCGTGTCAGTCTGAGTGGGTGGTGAGTGGGTAAGCTCAACTACATGGCCCCGGGTCCACTCCCTACTCTACCCCGAGAATAAAAACAACAACACATTAACACATCAGACTCAGTAGTACTCAAACCCCACACTGGCACAGACCACACTATTTAGATTTATAGGTGTAGAATCTTAATACCTGAGAGATACATGTAGGGCCTACCATAATCTCAGAGACATCTTCAATGTAGATTGCAGAAACCAGATTTTGGCAAAAGCCAAAATGTCGACCGCTGCCTTCTCATCAACGGTTATTCGGGAGTGGCTACATGAATACAAGTCGCTCCCAGAGACAGAGCTTGACACGTATGTGAGCAGAGTGTCTGCTGATCCTGAACTCACCAGCGCCTTGTTTCTGCTGTTTGAGGATGAGGACCTAGATCTACCACAGGAGGTGGTTACCCCGGTGGCTCACCAGTTGTTTGAATTTTATCGGTCGGGTCGGCCTGAGTTACAGCGCTTTACGCTAGAATTGGTCCCTCTGCTCACCTTCACCTATCTGACTGCTGTCACCAACAATGACAAACACAAGTGTGGTGCTATTGAAGCATGTTTATTGGGCATCTATAATTTGGAGAACTCTGACAAAGATGGAAACTCCAAGATATCTCGCTTCACCATTCCTAGCCTTGCATGCCCATCTATATACCACGAGCCTCCATCATTGGCGACCTTAGCCCTGATGGAAAGCAGGCTGCAGGGTTACCATAGCGAAGAACATGTTGTCGTCACTGTCGCCACCCAGCCACAAGTTGAGAGTATCAACGCACAGAACCGGTTAGCAGTGTTGGCTCGTGTGATGAATCTTTACAATCGGGATGTGGCCAAGCTGTCTTCGCGCTCTCACCAGACGCTCTGTACAATATGCATGCGGGTGTCGAGGATGGGGTTTGAACAGGGCACGGAGAGCGGAGACACATTTTCCTCCACCTCCAGCCGGAGGTCCCAGCGCCAGACAGCAAGCTCGCAGGTGAAGCGGAGAATCCCCCTGAGCTCTGAGTTCTTAGTAGAACTACTCACAAGTGTTTACTTTATTGTGTTTAATGGACACGCAGAGCTGGGAACGGCAGCCTTGGAGGCGGTACATGAACGAGCCGTCTATGAGATGTGGGCGGAGGTACTCCTGGTGACAAACACCATCAAGAACTCACTCGTGTCCAACCCGTCAGGACGACCGATAGACGGACCCATGGGAATCAGCGTCGCGCTGTCCCCAACTTCCATCAATCCTTCCATCTCCAAACATACTATTACCAACGCATCCTTCAGAGCCATGAAACTTCCAGATGACATCGAAGTCCCCGAATCTCCAGAACATGAAACTGTACCCCCCATGATTGACGACTCAATTGAACAAGAACAGTAAACCAGAAGCTCACAAAAGATGCCCGCTGATCCACCCAAAACTGCTACCACTCAAAATGCATGCCTAAACTGAACATGCAACCCAGAATAACAAAGTGCTTGTGATTGAAATGGTTGGATGTACAATCCGCCAACCTAAGGATATGCTGACTTCACCAATAATGTAATCAGGATCTGAGTCCTTACAATGGGCAGAATAATCCCCGACTCAGATAGAAGGCAAGGCAGTCTACCTTAGCCTTTAAAGTTAATATCATTCCAAAAGCGGCATATCGTTTCAAAATCTTCTAATCGTATTTAAAACAATTGAATTATGCAAACTTAATTTTGCAAAGAGGAGTATGAGTAGGAAGTATTCTGAACCGGTCAATGTCGCTGACTCACTACAGGGAATAAAATGACCTTCCTTCAGAAAGTTCATCAATAAAGACAAATTAACCTTGAAGAGTCTTGCTCCCATGGAAAGTTCCACCTGATGTACGGACATTCGATATTAAACAACAAACAGACTTCCATTTCTTAAAGAAGAGGGGTGGACACCATTTACATTTCATGTGGGCCCACTGTGTGCTACTGTTTCATACCTCTCTGGTCAATTCTGGCATTTCAAGCTCTTCAATCTCAGAGGAACACACGTTTTGCATGCACACATGTATATCTAGCCAGTAATAAATAATAAAATCAAACGACATAGTTCACTTTAATTCTTAGAACGTTTTCAATTAGTTCAATCTACACAACATGAAGAAATTACAACACAATTAATTGTCTAAATATAGGTAGATTGGTGAAAATAACAAATATAAATGTAGGCACACAGAAAGGATGCTTCGTGCAGAACATCTTTTCTGCTTTAAATACCTGGCTGCGCATCATTTCTTTTTTGATTAAAAACAAAGTTGAATAAGCTGGGCATCCTAGCTACTACGAAGAAAGGATGCTCCGCACACCCCGCATAGGGCATTCTTTCTGGGTGGTCTCACAACTGCTGTCTTCATTGCGTCAAATGTCTGGTGTCCATGGATATAATTCATGAGGGATGCCAAACTAACCTGCTGTACAGAATGCAAAGGTTATTATTCAGCTCATACAATTGAATGGACTGGTACATAAAATTCGAAATCAAAGCTATATTATACACAGCGACCCTAGAGAATGAAACCAAAGTAGTTGATAGGTCTGTCCAGTGTCCTTACCTTCAAAACCTTTTTTCTTCAAGAGCTTAAACTATTAATGCAATTTAATAGCAGTCTAAACTAATATACTCCGGTATCTGTTTATACAATTTATCTGTATTTTCACCAATATTTTCAGGTAGAAAAAGTCGACATGGAATCTACAAAAGAGACGCTATATATCAGAGGGAGTGTTGTGGACGCACAAATGCTAAGCTGCCCGATAGAATCAATGATTGCGGTTTTCATCCTGAACTACTGCGAGAACGGTGAGATGCGGTGCTGTGTGGTGCAGGGTAGTGAGGGTTCAGATAGCCTGCAGCGTGTTCCCCTAGCCTGTGTACCCCATGTGGAGGTTGTACAGGACGCCCCCGGTGACGTGAAGCACTGTACGCTCCCCGCTGTACAAACCGGGTGTATGGTGCGCACCGGTCTGTGCGCCGTCCTCCGACACATTATCAAGACAACCGACAAGGCGTATCCACAGCGTGGACTCCTGAAATTACTGGTCAGTTGACACTGTTAATAGCATTAAATTGGTAAATAAGCAAGTGCCAACAAATATCACAAAAACAGACACTGTCAAAAATAGTATCCTAAAGTTTTATCGTCAATTTTTAGTTAGTGGATGCCTGGGACTGAGTGAGTAAGTGGATTTGATAAACATTTAGACTTAGTACCGGTAAATTTCTAAAAGTCTTCCTCAGGATCCAGAATCAATCGTCTATAATTGTGGCTCTATAGGCATTTTGAACTACATTTATGAGTTTGTATCATACCTTTCACTGTTTGTTTTCAGGGTTATAAAGCAATCTGTTTAAAGTCATGTGCGGAAGTGTCGGTGTGGACCAAGTTCTGTGAAGTCGAGATGCCCCAATTTGTGAGGAATATACTCAATGTGAACAAGTAAGCACCTTCATATACCCGGATATGTTTTCACGTAAAATGCCTAAACTCTAACCGATTGAGTGTTTTATAGTTTATGTAAGCATAGTACTGCATATACCATTATATTTCAAAGCTTCAAGATATAAATTGAATGGACATGTCCATTACACGTTTTCCGTTGTGCCCTAGCTCTGGTTGACTGAATATATGCATACTAAACCACACCTTCCCTTGCAGTGAAGAGGCTGAAGCATCTTGTTTGCCACAAGAACTGATAAAACTGGAGAATCACCTCGGGCAGCCACCGATCATTCCAAACATCAGCAAAAGGCGGCGACAAATGATGAAGAAAAATGCAAAACAAGGTGAACAAGACGCGGGTGAAAAAGTTGCCAAAAGGGAAGACTTGGAGCACATCTATGCAGAAGGCACCGACATGACGCTAACTGACCTGATTCTGTACCCCTGTGTCACGTGCTATCTGGTAGGTATCTTTTTTAAGGTATCCCAATATCATATTTGTATGTTCTTCTTTGCGACAGTCAAACATTCTGTTTACACAGGAGAGGGTGACGTCACATCCGGTAGTCAGATTGGCGCGATTTCGGGAAGGAAAGATCGTCAGCGCCCATAGCAGCAACTCTGACACATATTTGGAGGAATATAACAGGTATTTACCTTTATCTAGCTCATATTTGTATCATATTTGCACCTTTGAGGAATATCTACCCTTTGATACTGTAATATTTTCCTTCAGATTGCCGGAAAAGTGACCGAAAATGTGACCGAAAATCCGCCGGTGGGCGAAAATTGGGGATTTCGGAAATCAGGATGAACGGTCATCCAGATGTTTCTAATTTCTCAAAGGTGCAATTATAGTTCAGTTTTTCACAATAATTTGGAAAATTGTCATCCAGTTATAGTGAAAAATTGGAGTTTAGAAGTGTAGAGCTTAGTTGCTGCTAGGGGCTGGCATGATTCAGCAAGACCAGTCATCCATCTTGGATTTCTGACTGAGTCACTGATTTATGTTGGCTTTTTATTTGTTATGTTGGCTCACAGTGCAGTACTGCTGCTTCATTTGTTGAGGAATGTTTCAATAGCGAAACGAGCCTTCATAAGGAATAAAATTGTGATGGGATAAACTCATATCTGCAGAGATAGAAATTTATCCTATTATACACTGTAGATCTCTGTTTTATTAGTGAATACACTTTTAAAATAAAGAACCAGGAAGGACTTACCACTGTCTTATGCATGGTCAAAGACAGAATAATATCAACTACTACCTGTCATAACAGCTTGGCAGACTCTAGATATTGGTTGAAGTCAAGACACTTAAAGCTTTGCTTGCTACTTTGTAGTTGACACCTCAGTTATTCTTTTATAACTCAGTTATAGAAGAATGACATTTGAGGTTGTTCTCCACTCATACAGACTTGAGTGAGGTGAACTGTCAAGTCAGTGTCAGGTGTGTCTTGTTGTACTTTGTACATGTTTGGACCAGTCCTTACCAAGACATATACCTTATGCCCAAAATTTCTTTGAGGCATTAAATAACTCAGTTGTGTTGATACAGATCCACACTGAGTGCTTGTGTTGAATACACAAGTTTACCCATACCTTATGCCGAAAAATTCCTTGAGTTAGGCATTTAAGAAGTTTGTGTTGTTGTGAAATGAAAACACAAAGAGACTTAACTGGTCCACCTTTTATAGGGTCTCATTTATGTGCTTAGGGTTTGTGACTGGTAACACAAAATACCTATACCTTATGCCGAAAATTTCTTTGGCCTTGTGTTTTAATCCCCACCTTAAAACACTATTAGCACACATGTCTCTTTGATTTGAACATCAAGATGACTTAACTCATGTGGAGGTACCTTGGGTTTGGACTAGTTTCCAAAAAGACCCACACCTTATGCCCAAAAATTCCTTGGGTTTCACGTCACAGACGTCCCTGTCAGTCACGACATAGACGTTGCCTCTGTCAATCACGGCGTAGACGTTGCAGCTGTCAATCTTGTCCTAGACGTTGCTTCTGTCAATCACATCATAGACGTTGCGGCTGTCAATCACGTCATAGATGTTGTCGCTGTCAATCACGTCATAGACGTTGCTGCTGTCAATCACGTCATAGACGTTGCTGCTGTCAATCACGTCATAGATGTTGTAGCTGTAAATCACGGCATAAACGTTGCTGCTGTCAATCACGGCGTAGACGTTGCAGCTGTCAATCACGGCGTAGACGTTGCAGCTGATCCTCATGTAGGAGACGCTCGCGTCGCAGACGTGGCCGCTGGCGCTAGCGTCCCAGACGTGGCCACTGGCGCTCGCATCCCAGACGTGGCCGCTGGCGCTCTCGTTCCAGATGTGGCCGCTGGCGCTCGCGTCCCAGACGTGACCGCTGGCGCTCGCATCCCTGACGTAGGCGATGTTGCTCGCATCCCAGACGTAGGCGAAGTTGATCACATTAATGGTCTCACGTTAATGATGCTCACATTGATGGCGATCTTGTTGATGCCAATCATGCCCTAGACCTAGCCGCTGACGCTTGATACTAGCTGGCGCACATTCAGTCTATGTTAGGGATGTCGCAGACATAGCCGCTGTCGCTCAAGAGAGTTGTAGGCGCTGGTGCGCACGTTGTAGACGTTGCAGCTGTCAATCACGTTGTAGACGTTGCAGCTGTCAATCACGTTGTAGAACTTGCAGCTGCCAATCACGTTGAAGACGTTGCAGCTGTCAATAAGGTCATAGACGTTGCAGCTGTCTTTCACGTCGTAGACGTTGCAGCTGTCAATCACGTCGTAGACGTTGCAGATGTCAATCACGTTGTAAACGTTGCAGCTGTCAATCACGTTGTAGATGCTGCAGCTGTCAATCACGTTGTAGATGTTGCAGCTGGCTTTCACATCGTAGACGTTGCAGCGGATAATCACGTCGTAGATGCTGCAGCTGTCCATCACGTCGTAGACGTTGCAGCTGTCACTCACGTTGTAGACGTTGCAGCTGTCAATCACATTGTAGACTTTGCAGCAGTCAATCACGTTGTAGGCGTTGCAGCTGTCAATCAAGTTGTAGACTTTGCAGCTATCAATCACGTCGTAGACGTTGCAGCTGTCAATCATGTTGTAGACATAGCAGCTCGCATCCCAGACGGGGCCGCTGGCGCTCTCGTTCCAGACGTGGCCGCTGGCGCTCGCGTCCCAGAAGCAGGCGATGTTGCTCGCATCCCAGATGTGGCAGCTGTTGCTCACATTAATGGTCTCACGTTAATGATGCTCACATTGATGGCGTTCTTGTTGATGCCAATCATGCCCTAGATCTAGCCACTAACGCTTGATACTAGCTGGCGCACATCCAGTCTATGTTAGGGATGTTGCAGACATAGCTGCTGGCGCTCATGTTGGAGGCATAGATGCTGGCCTCGATATCAGCTGGCGCACATTAAGACTATGATTTTCTAGGACTTCGCAGATGTAGCTGCTGGCGCTCACGTCTGAGGCGTAGCAGCTGGCGCTCACATAAAATACATAGCCGCTGGCGCTCAAGAGAGTTGTAGCCGCTGGTGCGCACGTTGTAGACGTTGCAGCTGTCAATCACGTGGTAGACGTTGCAGCTGTCAATCACGTTGTAGACGTTGCAGCTGCCAATCACGCTGTAGACGTTGTAGCTGTCAATAAGGTCATAGACGTTGCAGCTGTCTTTCAAGTCGTAGACGTTGCAGCTGTCAATCACGTCGTAGACGTTGCAGCTGTCTTTCAAGTCGTAGACGTTGCAGCTGTCAATCACGTCGTAGACGTTGCAGCTGTCTTTCAAGTCGTAGACGTTGCAGCTGTCAATCACGTCGTAGACGTTGCAGCTGTCATTTCACGTTGTAGACTTTGCAGCTGTCAATCACGTCGTAGACGTTGCAGCTGTAAATTATGTTGTAGAATTTGCAGCTGTCAATCACGTCGTAGACGTTACAGCTGTCAATCATGTCGTAGACATAGCAGCTGTCAATCACGTCATAGACGATTGCATGGCAAATCGTCGTAGACGTTGCAGCTGACAATCACGTCGTAGATGTTGCCGCTGACAATCACGTCGTAGAAGGTGCAGCTGTCAATCACGTCTTAGACGTTGCAGCTGACAATCAGGCCGTAGACGTTGCAGCTGGCCATCAGGTTGTAGACATTGCAGCTGACAATCAGGTCGTAGACGTTGCAGCTGGCAATCAGGTCGTAGACGTTGCAGCTGCCCATCACGTCGTAGATGTTACAGTTGACAATATACTCTTAAGTATCCAATTGACTAAGCCCTCATCCAAGTCACAGACGTAGCCGCTGTCCGCTTTTGTATTTGGTTTGGACTAATTTCCGAAAAGACCCACAATTTTGGATCACTTAAGAGTTGTGGATACTTGAGTGCACTTTACCTGGTTAGGGTTTTGTACCTCTTTGTTTTGGGGTATCATTCAGTTGCAGCTGTCAATCATGTTGTAGACGTTGCCGCTGTCATTCATGACGTAGACGTTTGCACCTGTCAAGCAAGTCGCAGATGTTGCAGGTGTCAATTACATTGTAGACATTGCAGCTGTCAATCACGTCATAGACGTTGCAGCTGCCAATCATGTTGTAGACATTACCGCTATCACTCACGATAAAGACATTTGCAGCTGTCAAGCAAGTTGCAGCTGTCAATTATATTGTAGATGATATAGGTGTCACTCAGGTAGTAGCTATTGCAACTGCCAATCATGTTGTAGACGTTGCAGCTGTAAGTCGCACATGTTGCAGATGTCAATCACGTGGTAAATGTAGCAGCTGTGAATCACATTTGTTGATGATGCAGCTCTCTCTCATGTTGTAAACGCTACAGCTGTAAATTACGTGGCAGACATTGAAGCTGTCAATCATGTTGTAGATATTGCAGACGGCATTCTATGGAATAGATATTACAGCTGTCAATCACGTCGTAGACGTTGCAGCTGTCAAACACGTAGACCTTGCAGCTGTCAAACATGTCGTACACGTTGCAGCGGTCAATCAAGTCATACATGTTGCAGGTGCCAATCACATCGTACACGTTGCAGCTGCCAATCATGTTGTACACGTTGCAGCTGTCAATCACGTAGAAGATGTTGCAGATGTCAACCATGTCATAGACGTTGCAGATGTCAACCATGTCGTAGACATTTCATCTGTCAATAACGTCCTAGACGTTGCAGCTGTCAATCCGCCGGCAAACATGTGATGTCAATCAAGTAGTAGACGTTGCAGATGACATTTATATTGTAAACACGTCAGCTGTCAATCACGTCGTACACGTTGCAGCTGTCAATCACGTCTTAGACGTTGCAGCTGTCAATCACGTCTTAGAAGTTGCAGCCGTCAACCAGGATGTTGCATCTGTCTATAACGATGTAGATGTTGCAGCTGTTAAACACGTCATAGACCTTGCAGCTGTCAAACGTTGTACACGTTGCAGCTGTCAATCATGACGTACACGTTGCAGCTGTCAACCACGACTTTGGAGGTTTGTCGTTTCCACCGCTTGCTTTCGGAAAAGGGCAGGGCTTTTGGCACTGTTAACGCTGCCAGATGTGCGTTGTAGGTTTTAGTGAAAAACCTTGACAACGGGAAGACCATGGGCACCCACTATTGGGTGTGCAGGGCCGTCCGCACCGACTATCGAAGGAATCCTCCTTCTCCCAGATATAACAAGTTCTGGGACATTATGCTGGTGTTCAGCATGTTCCAGCGTTGGGGTGCCAATGAAGGCTTGTCCACCCAGTTCTTGGGATTCAAGCTAACGATACTGATTCTGCTGGTGTCGGGCCAAAGAGGCCAGGTCATCCCTGCACTTGATCTCCGCAATCTGACTTGGCTGGATTCGGGGTCTGCGCGTTTCGTTCAGAAGGGTCTGATGAAAACAGCGCGTACGGGGGGGAACCCCTCAAAGAACTGGTCCTGGAACCGTTCCACGAGGAGGAGACTCTGTGCGTCGTCTGTGTCCTGAAACGTTACGTGCGGGTCACGGAGCCAGCCAGGTTGGACAAGGAAGGGGGAAGGAAACACTCGCTCTTCTTGTCCTTCCGCAAGCCATTTGGCGAGATTGGGCAGGACTCATCAAAGCGATGGGTCCTTGCGGTGCTTTCCGCAGCTGGGGTGGACACCAGGGTATACCGAGCTCACTCCACCAGGGGTGCCAGCACCTCTGCGGGAGGGAGACTCGGTGTATCGACTGCTGTTTTGCTTAGGCATGGGTCTTGGAAAGGTGCCAAGACCATGGCTAAGCACTACAACAAGCCTATCGAGAACCCCAAGCCTCCCAAGACGCTAGCCAGGATCCTCCTGGAGGACTCAATCGAGTAGCTGGGAACAAAATTTTCAGAGCCTTTTTATGGGGAAAAGACACACCTCAAAAGGGGAGAATTTTGGCCCTTTTGCCGTAACGATAGTTTGTATGAACTCTATTGGCTGATCATAGTTATAAGCCTTACTAGAGGCAGCAGTATCTGTATGTGATAAAACTTTTTCTATGATGGACAATAACACTGCCACAGCTGTGGTGAACTGTATGGCAGTTATGCCTTCTTTGCTATATAGCAAAATGTCATGCAATCTAGTCAAAACCATATCACAAGGCAATAGAACATCACCTTTAGGTGAAATAAAGTATCTATTTTCTGTTATCCTATATGAGAAGTTACAGTCCTTTATGGGAGAGTAACATTATGGGAAATAAGCAGTGAATCTAGCTGAACTTTGAAGTCTCCTGTGTAAACAGAATGTTTGACTGTCGCAAAGAAGAATATAAGATTAATCGAGTACTTACCATTTATATAAGTATGAAGATTAATCGTTGTTCTTCGAGTGACAGACAAACATATCTGTTTAGTACACAGGCCCACCCATCCATCCCCAGGATGAAGAAGATTACTACTAGCGGTATAATCTCTCACCTACTCATGAGGGTGCTATTTAGACTAAGTAAAAAGAGCACTACTGTGTACTATTTCCAGATGTTTTACTTTCAGCAAAAGATTCACTGCATGTGGGCGCCAATCTGACTACCGGATGTGACGTCACCCTCTCCTGTGTACTAAACAGATATGTTTGTCTGTCACTCGAAGAACAACGATTAATCTTCATACTTATATAAATGGTAAGTACTCGATTAATCTTATATTAAATTAAATGTGTATACAAATCATACATCGCTAAGGGAACTACAATCTGCATTCATCGAGGTACAGATATGCAATCTGAATCTAAAATATCAAAACCTTTAGGTAGATTTACTCTCAAAGATTATGAGATCGTCTATTCTATTATCAGAAAAGGGGACATATTTCCCCCTAATATACAACCCCAGCCACTTTACAGCTTCCTCTCCATGTCTTACACAGACCAGGTTGAAGGCCGACCTACTGGAGGTACAGAAGACCCTGCCCCGGGTGGTGGGCTGGTACCGCCGCCTCCAGGGCTGCCCGGGCCTCAAACAGACCAGCCACGCGGCAGGACTCCCCTGGGTCACCCTCCCTCCCGCTCACCCGGAGCCGGTCCTCGGGAAACACCCGAACACCCCGAGTCATCAGTCAGATCTGGATGTCAGGTAGGGAGCACTGACCATACAGATTGGACATTGTCTAAATCAGGGTATCACCTGAACATAAAACATTGAATTTACATAAATTTCGGGTTTCTAATGTTCCCAATATATCTGAATAGGAAAAGCACCTTTACATGTATCAACTATTAATTAACCATCTGAAAGCCCTACATTTAATCATGTATGTAATTTCCTGTATTTTGGTTTCCTATATGTGGACATGACATCAACTTAATCAGGTCATCATGAATTATATTTGAAAACCGCCATCTTTGATACAGAGATCCGAACAGAAAGAAGTTTAAAGCACACTCAGCACAAATAGGCCAAGTCCTGGAAAAACTCGGGGTAAGTGTCTTCTAGAAATTATGTATTATATTGATGCCCTTTGGAATAAATATATTCAACAGGGCATCAGAACTCTTTCATGGTTATTATTTAGGAGTATGTTCTTGTTTTGTTTTAGATATTGTAATTAAACAACGGTACATGTATATACAGAGAGTTCACACTTTGAAAAAAGATGTATATCTATTAATAGAAAATACAAGCTAAGGCAGTTTGTTGAGCGTTGACCATTTTTGATGTAACTTTAACATATTTATTGGGATTATATTATATGTTGTGACAGGTTGGCGGTATACAGGCCGTGGAGGAGGCCCACCCGTGTGGAGAGGACGTGAAGCTACCCTGGGACGACATGCCTCCCGCCGTACATCCAGCCCAAGGTAGGAGCATAGAGACAAGTCAACCTGATAAGGCCTTAATATCAAAAAAAGAAGTTGTGTTCCGGTATCCCTACCGACCCTACGTTTTTGGAGCTGACTATATATTTTTTCAAAGTTTGGACAATTTTATGAAATTTTTGGCGTCTTTATCACCAAAATTACTTCTGATTCTTTCTTTTTTAATTTTACTAAAACAAACGCTTAAAAAGATCGACCTACAGACCCTAAGTGTATAGCGCCATATAAGTGTTCTTTCTACGACTTCTTCAGACCATAGATAGCTCAAAATATCTTGAACATCTCGGTCAGGGCATACTAGTTCTTATCGAGGAGAGATATAATTCCACGATTTCAAGCTCTGAAAGCTACCACAGACTTCATGATCTCGCCGAGATTAATATTTCACACTTTTTCCTAACTGTTATTGTTCTCCATTTTCTTTAATTTTAAGTGAATCACTTAGGTTTTGGTATAATATGATGCAGAAGCCAGTTTCCCAACTTTCCATCTGTACTTGATGCAATAAAATGCTTTGGATTATTGTAAATCATGTAAATACTGTACTTGACCTAAATAAAATGGATCAGGCCACTTTTCTGACAAATGTACAGGTTGTTTCCATCCTTATATCTACCTACCTATATTAGTATTCTAATAATGTAAAGTGCCATTACTTTCCTCAACACCTGTTTTATCAGTATTGCCCTTTCAATGGTACATCACATACGCTTATTTCATCGTACTTCATTGTTTTGTAATTCACAAATTGTTGTTTTTTTGACAATTTTCGGCGTGCCGACGAGTCGATATCTCCGGATCTACTTCGTTTTCAGGGTTGCGACCTGTCCCATTGTCTTTATTTTCGAATTTTAGGCCGAAAACATGTGCTGGGGGGTTGGAATGATGATTATTTAGGTCATTTTGAGCATATTTATCGATTCGAATCGATGCGAGTTGACGCCCGCCATGTTGGATTTCGTTCAAGTTTCGTCTTTTTTTGTCTCACTAACTACTCCGTTTTGAAGGCTCAAACCTGTCCCATTCTCTTTATTTTCGAATCTTACGCCAAAAACATGTGCTGGGGGGTTCAAGTGTTGGATCGGGGGATCTTACAATAGTTGACAGGGCACAGGTTATTTCAAATTCAAGAAAAAATACCCGTTGTGAATGACCCGTAACTCGTGTGAGCTACGCCGAGGATAGCGGCTGCAGCCTACCTGTTTTTATTGAAACTACATACTTTTGAGCCCTTTTGATGGATATTACATGATTGATATTCGCTATTTTGCGATTCATCTTCGAGAATTTAATCATTTAGATGTGTTATTATGCCGCTAAAAGCACTAACGGCGCCTGATACTGGTGCGTACGAGGCTGGTTCTTGCCGCCAGAAAGACGGCGGCTCTGGCGTGATTCAGCTCTCGACCAATCAGAAGTCAGGACTGGTGTCACGTGAGGACAGTAGAAATCCAACATGGCGGGCGCGGATGTATCAATTTGCAGCCGCTACTAAAATGTATCAATTTGCTGCCGCTACTAAAATGTATCAATTTGCTGCCGCTACTAAAATGTATCAATTTGCTGCCGCTACTAAATTGTATCAATTTGCTGCCGCTACTAAAATGTATCAATTTGACCTAGGCTAGGCTATTGAAAAAAAAAAAGGGGGGGGGGGGGGCTGGTGCTAGGCCTATAGGCAATTTTATCAGTGTAGGCCTACTAACTGTGGCCTAGACTATTGAAAACAAAGAGGGGGGGGGGGCACCGGGACTATAATCAATTCTCTCAATGTAGGCCTACTAACTATAGTTTGGCCTATTTTATTTATAGCCCCCCTACCCTCGCTGAAGCCAAAAAAAACCCACAATTTTTTTATTATTATTTAGCACCTTTTCTGCCCGAGATCCTCTTTTATAGCACCTTTCCTGCCCAAAATCCTCTTTTTTAGCCCCTTTCCTCCCCAAAATCCTCTTTATTAGGACCTTTCCTGCCCCTAATCCTCTTTTATAAGGCTAGGCCTACTTTTTAGCTTTTTGAGTTTATAACGTATTTATTCACTTGGTGATGTTATCAATACGATACAATTCAATGGACCAATGGTCCCAAAAAATAGTTTACAGTTGATACATGGGCGATCATTCATTGAAATATCAGACTCGGCATACAGTGTTCACGACATCCGTCAATATCAATAAATATATACTGCATACAGGCAATACAAGTGTTGTCGATATGAGAAGTCAGCATTCACTTCAACCCAGCAGAACATCATATTATAACATCATGTAATGTGTGGTATTTTACGATGTTACACAGATGTTAAGATATACAAATCGGATCAATCCATTAATTATGCTTATACTACAGGATACAGGGTGCCTATAACTGAGGCACTAAGATGCGTTATGTCTGTTGTTAAACAGACGCAACACAGTCAATTTTGACTTGGCTCTGAAGGCCTCACGGTCAGCCAATAGTCTTACAGAGGAGTTAAGCGTATTCCACAGTGAAATTGCCCGGTATAAGGGACTTTTCCTGTAGCCCATGGTGTTTGCCGGTGGGTAACTTAGCAGGCCAGTATTGGCAGACCTGGTTATTCGCCCTTCAGTGACTGTTGGCTGGAAAGACAGCCCCAGGTCCAGTGGGTTATGGTTACCGCCATACATGTATTTATGTACCAATAGGAGCAGTTGCATGTCAAAGCGGACACTGAGATAGTCAACATTGGCGTCTACATGTAAATCATTTATGTGGTAGCGCCTTTGTACATTTAGACTAACTCTTAGACACCTGTTTTGCATTAGCTGCAGACGTTTGTGTTGGGTTTGTACAACCCCATTGAAAAGATAACCACAGTATTCTAAGACTGGAAGTATTGTTTGTTTATATACAAGTATGGCTGTACTCTTGGACATACGGCGCCTCATGTTACCAAGCATGTAGCATCTGTTAGACGCGCTACTTACATTTTTGCTCACAGTACTTTTGAGTGTTATGTTATCATCCAGAATTATGCCTAGGTACTCGTAACTGGTGCAAGTTTCCAGTATACTATCTCCCATTTTAATTACAATGGGTTGGTGATGATTAATGGGGGGGTTGAACATGAGTGTTTTCGTTTTACCTGTGTGTATTACAAGGCCGCTTGCACCAAACCAGTTGTAGATATTGGTTGCATCTTGCTGGAGCTTGCCAACCGCTATATTATGGTTAGACGAGGCAGTGTAAAATACCACATCGTCGGCATACATTATTATGTTACAGTTATGTAGAACAGTTGGTATGCTATTAACATAGCAAATGAAGAGAAGGGGACCTAGGATCGACCCTTGCGGGACGCCATAGGATACAGGGAGGGTGCCGGAGGATGTGCCATTACATGTAACTCTCTGGGATCTTTGCCCTAGGTAGGCAAAAAGCCAGTCGGTGTACAAAGGGGGCAAACCGAGACTTTTCATTCGGGATATGAGTTCCAGGTGGTGTATGCTGTCAAAAGCCTTCCGTACGTCCAGGAAACAAGCCAACAGACATTCCCCCTTATCTCGGGCAATGTAAATATCATTTATGAGCTTAAAAACTGCGTCATTTGTTCCCCTGGACGCACGGAAGCCATACTGGAATTTACTCAGAATATTCCGATGTTCAAGGGAGTTGTAAATTTTCTCATACACTATGCGCTCCATAATCTTACTTGGGGCAGGAAGGAGGGAGATGGGGCGCCAATTTCCCACATTCTTTAGGTCTCCCGATTTGGGGAGGGGAACAACATTAGCACAGGCCCATTGTTTTGGGAATGTAATAGTATGTAGGCCATGGCTAATAAGCGAGGTTAGTTGGGGGGCCAGTATCAATAGGGCGTCCTTCAAGACAGCTGAGCTTATATTGTCCAGGCCACTGGACTTGTGTACTTCAATAGCCTTCACTAGCTCGAGCACTCTAGCATAGGAGACCTCAGTATCTGTGCTCGGGGCATAACTACTGCGAGCTGGCCTGCTAATGCTGGATACCTCTGGCAGATTCCCTAGTGACTGGAATAACTTAGATCCTATGTTAGTAAAAAATTCATTTATATATGAGGATACGGCAGGACCTCTCAGCTCTGCACCAGTGTCAGAATGACTCAAGACAATCTCTGGTTTATTGGTGCCCGTCTTACCAAGCAGAAGGGCCAACTCCCTCCAGAACTTGCTAGGATTATCCTTTAAGTCACTCAATTTATCCTTGAAAAAGTTGTCCTCTGAGACACGGGTTTTAGCATTAATATCCCTCCTCACTTGCTTAGCTTTCTCAAGTAGGTAAGGGTTATTCCTTTTGCCCCGGCAATACTCAAGCATATATTCGTTCCGCTCGAAAATAGACTCTAATATGTCTTTTGTAATCCACGGTTTGTTTCGGTCCTTAAAAGACATTTCCTTTATAGGACACACCGCGTCAAGATAATTAGTAATGTGGGTTAGCATAATGGTCCATTTTTCATCAACATTGGTGGATGTGTAGAAGCAGGTCCAGTCAATTGTTAGTAAGTAGTCAAAGAAATCACTCTGGTCATAGTTTCTATAGGATCGACCGCGAATAGTAACATTAGTGTATACCTCTTTTGCCTTCTTCTTTGTAGCAAAGACTGGCAGGTGGTCAGAGATGAGACAGGGCAGCGTGCCACTGTGCATAATCTTATCACTATCAGAGGCAATCAGGTCTATACAAGTGCCACCCGTTTTATTGGGGTGTGGTCGAGTGATCTCCTTGATTTGATTTGCAAGGTTAGTGTCAGAGATTGCATTGCAATAATATTTAGTTTTACAGTCATCTTCTTGGAGGAGATCAATATTGATATCTCCAATAAGCCACCTTTCCCTACCCTGCATCATGGGATGTTGGCATAGGGTTTTGATGGAATCAACACAAGTAACATAACTTCCATTTGGGGGGCGATATACATGTATGAAGGATGTGAGCCTATGTTTGGGCTGAGTGTAGTTAACTATTATGGCCTCAATGTCTTTGTCAGACTGGCACAGGGGTGATATGAGGGAGCAGTATGGGGCTAGCTTATCGCAGGCGTAGAACAATAACCCACCACCAGTCTTATCAACTACCCTGTCTTGTCTGAAGAATTGATAGCCGGGTACATGGAGCTTGGTGTTAGGGAAGTCCTCCAACAACCAACTTTCACTAATACACATAATATCAAATAATACAATTAAGTCGGCCATTTGGCTGAACTTACGATTTTGGCTTCTTATATTATAGTGGCCGACTTTCAGACCTCTCATAGAAGCCAAGTCAGTAAAGCTAGTGGTCATTTTAAGGAGGCATTATCCCTCAGGTTAAGACACGGGTTCATGGTGCAGTAGATACAGTACATATTTGCAAAATTAGTTTTCTTAATATCTAGAGGGCGGGTGGCCACAAGGTGGTGCCCGGTAGAGCCACATAGTATGGTATTATGTACAATAGATATGGGCGAGATCATCACTAGTCTCACACGGTTGTCTCTCGAGCGATTCATTGTTATGGATGGGAGGGCTACCCACATGTTGAGGCGAGATTAACTAGTTCATAATTGGTCTAACTAAGCATTAAATATTTCATGAATTGAATTGTAGAAACCTTCAGCAACCAGTGCCAACAATTGGAGTTTGCCTGGGTGAAGAGGTTTAGTTATTGGTTTATAATATTAATGAAGATAGGTATAATTATAATTATATTTATAGTAATGACAATAATTTGAAGGGCCAGCAGTGCGAGTTAGGGACAGAGGGAACAGTCCTCCAGTGCAAGGGGGCGAGCTAACAGTAACAGGGAAATGAGCACAGTGGGCTCTACTAGATTAAACTAAGCTAAGCTAAACTAAACTAAGCTAAACTAAACTATAGCAAGTTAGTAGACCAATCCACAGGGATTGGCGTATCCGGTATACAATACACAATACAATATACAGTACAGAAGGGGGACCTGATAGAACAGCCCCCCCTAATAGACATAGTAATAGTGATAATACGGATGTAGTAACAAATATAGTCATAGTAATAATAGCAGGAGACAGTAGTAGCGTGTAATACCTCAGACCGCATCAGAAAAGATACTTGTTTGGGGTTGTGATATATATGATATATACACTCACACGTACACATAGGGCAAGTGGTACAGACACAAGGACATTCAATTAACAGTCAGCAATTAGTCGGCATTCAATCAATTAATGAGTGGCTCGTAGCTGGGTTCCGCATCAGAAAAGATGTATGGAGTAGCTATTGGCCAATAATTAGTCTCAAACAGGGTAAAGAAAACAACATTCAAATAGACAATCAGTGCACAATGTTTTCGTCCATAGTAGGCTACCGCATCAGAAAAGATGTTTGGTGCTAGTATGGACGGAGAAGAGATTAGAATCATACAGCGTATTATCTGCCTCAAATAGGTTATAAGCAACAGTGGCAGTGGCAGGCAGACAATTAATCAACAGTCAACAGTCACTCAACAATTCAATCAGTTAATTAATGAGTGGCTTATAGTGAGGTTCCGCATCAGAAAAGATGTATGGAGTAGCTATTGACCAATAATTAGTCGCGCATTATAGAATTTGTGCCAAGAGAAAATGGCAGCCAAATAGACAATCAGTGCATAATGTGTCAGTCCATAGTGGGCTACCGCATCAGAAAAGATGTATGGTGCTAGTATGGACGGAAAAGAAATTATAGTTATGCAGCGTACAATCGGCGTCAAGATTAATTAGTGAACTATCAAAGCAGTTCATTCATTCATTCGGTTAAGTAATTCAATTTTCAGTCATGCATATCATCATTCATTATTGTGATTCGCCTTTATAAAATTCGGGTGCCATTCAACACTTATGCCCCGCATCAGAAAAGATGTAAGGGACATTGTGAGAGGTTGAATTACATTAATACATTATTACAGTATACAGTGACAGTGGGTAGATACTCATGTGTGTGTACATGGATGTACAGAAGCGCGAGCAAACATAAAGATGGGCGTGTAGTCATCATACAATAGTGTCTAGTAATGAATATAGCCCAGCCTATTATAGGCAGTTGCTGACATTAGCTCAGCGGCATACGATTGAGCTAAGACCCGGTTGGGGTGTAGACCATCACGAAGTAGACCATAGTGGTATTCATATTTGTGTACCCTAGAATGCCACTCATGTACCATTTTATCCACCTTTGGAGTATAGAACCTATTAGTAGCATTCATACTATAGATGGCAGTATTGAGCATGATTATGAGTCGTTCTAGACTGGGTTGTTGGGGATGGGTTAACCATGCAACATGATTCATGACAGCGAGATCTGCACCATAGATGGGTACAAATATTATTGGGAGATTCGGTTGTAACAATTGAAGCTTATATGTTATGAATTGCAGTTTTACCAGGAAGTCAGCCTTATATTTGTGGCTGTCGTCGGTGTATACAGTGCAGGAGGCACCACTGTCGTCATAAGACAGCAGGTCACATATACCTCCGGCCATGTATACTCCTGTATATCTCTTGCCGGATAACAGGCGTGTACAGACCAGGTCACACAGTTTGTCCATGCTGGCTCCACCTTTACAGACAGTTTTGTAATAGTGGCCTGGAGTAAGGTACTCATCAATGTCCCTCACACGGGAGTCCCCAATAAAGAGGAGATCCATTACAGCGCTGTGAGACTAATGTGGTAGGTGCTGTAAGTGTCTAGTTATACACACGTGAGTGGGATCAGTGTACAGTCGGGGTGAAAGTGTGTACTAGTATTAGTATAGGGTACAGCTATACATAACTAGTTTATACTAGATGTGGTTCACCTATATGTGTACGCATGTCGCCTCTCTCCAGACGGTCTAGGACGGGTAGGTGGCGAGCCGTCTAGTGAGCCGTGGATGACAGGACGAGGTTGATCAGCTGGGTTGGGGGCCACGTATTTATATAACACAGAGAGCTCGTAACGGATGTCCATTAACAGTATGCCCATAACGTTTTTCCCACTGTAGCCAGTCATAGACTGTAGTAGGGGCACTTTGAAGGGTAGGTTGATGGCCCAGTATGGGTCCCTACAGCATTCCAAGAGGGCGGAGTTACCGGTCTGGAACAGCTTTAGGCGCAGCTCAGGGTGCTGGACATACTTTGCTGTCGCATAGCTTTTTGCATAGGCTACACGATGCAGGTGCCAGTCAGTGCCGTAATCCTCAACTTCCTTCCCCCTCGATTTATTGATGGGGGCCCTGCTTTCATCAAAGATGTCAGAGGCTGCCGAGTGGTCAGAGCAATATCTCGCCTTCGTATATTGGTAGACTTGCTCTACTGAACTGAAGGTTTTCTGACCACCTTCAATGTCTATGTCAATTTTGGCCGGGAAGAAATTACTCAGCCAGGCAGACTCACCACTGAATGCTATACCAAGCCTGGTGGTCAGGACCTTCTCCTCTTTCTGCTTGAGGGTGCTGATATAAGTCGTCGGTGGTGGTAGGTAGGGTTGAGGGTGGGGTGGAGGGGGGCGCTGTGTTGGTATACGGGTAGGAGGCGGCCGGGGAGGTGGTTGGCGTGTGTTGGGGTGTTGGTGGAGGTTAGGGTGTGATGGTGGGGGGCGGGGCGCAGGGGTGGAGGTGGAGAGGGGCCTGCCCACCTTGTACCCAGGGGGCCAAGAGGTCATATTAGGGGGTTGGGGTGTTGGGTCTGCTGTGTAAGGTTGGTGTATTTTTTCAATAACTAGGACCTATACTGAGTTGATTCTATGTGGACAACCTTTCTGGAAATCCACACAGGCCGTACGGCGGCCATTTTGAATTTCCGGCGGGGTGAACACATAGATAATCTATAAATATGGTTATCTCTGCTTCTAATTAACATAGAGACACAAAATTAGATTCAAAATATACATTTTGGAGGTCAAGGAATGCATTGGAACAGTTTTTGAAAAGGTCAGTGGCGGCCATTTTGAATTATTAATGAGATTCTCTATAAAACGGGTCTCAATTGTCACTAATATCATTGTAAGTTGTAATTGATGCGTAATAGACATATAATTAGGTTACATTTAAATATATATCAAGTAAATGAATCATTGATACTATTTCTAGGAAAACTGTTGCAGCCATCCTGGATTTTAATGGAGGGTCAGTGATTTGATATATCCACGAATCACATGCACTTGCCTTATTGCACTGATAACTCTTCTTCTACAGAGAGACAAACCTTTAGATTCATAGGTTTTATTATGCATTTATTTCAGCAATACTCAAAAGCCATTTCCCTTACACAGCATCAAGGGAAATGGCTGGAGTGTCTTTCAGAAGCAGGCAATATGCTGTCCGGAGGGTTCGGAATACTCATGCCTTGGTGATAAACGTGCAAGGGGGTATCACTCGGGTAATCATGCTCCCCTCTGTACCATACCAATCCAGTAACGTGGGACACAGTCTATCTGATGTGACAGGGGATGTAGCTCAGTGGTAGAGCACCCACTCGAGTCCCGGTATCTCCGAGAAACATCATTTTTGGAGAAACCGTGTCCCTCACACTGGTGCAGACACCGCGCACACTCAGTGTTTTGTTGACTATACGGTTGGAGCATTCTTACTTGCGGATTGGCCACATGCTGGCAGTTGGGTAGTTGGAGGAGCAGGTTGTGAAGAGTTGGTCCCCAGTACACGTAGTTGGAGTTAAGCATGGAGTCTAGTCAGCATGCTCGCTGAATTGGTATGGTGTGGAAACCTTTCATTGCTGGAAGCCAGGGTATCTCAACAACTGCTTGATAAAGCCCCATTGGAACCTTCGGTCTCCAGCGGGTAAGAATGCCTAGTGCTAGGTGCCTTTATACTGCGGGGGTGGGACTCTCTGTAACTGCTTGATAAAGCCCCTTCTAGGAGGGAGAGAAAGCTCAGGGTTGGTAACCCCCTGGAAAATCCAAATCTATAGGAGATGATGGAAGCTGGTGGGAGTAGTGTATGGGCTTGGATTACTCGCGCCTTGGTGATAAACCCGCAAGGGGGTATCACTCAGGTAATCCTGCCCCCCTCTGTACCATACAGATCCTGTAACGTGAGACACGGTCTATCTGATGTAACAGGGGATATAGCTCAGTGGTAGAGCACCCGCTTTGGAGTGGGAGGCCCTGGGTTTAAGTCCTGGTGTCTCCGAGAACCATCATTTTTGGAGAAACTGTGTCCCTCACACTGTCATATATTGTCATAGTAGGACACCACAAATTTAAATATGGTGTCTTCTTACCATTAGTCAAATGAAACTGTTGCCAGATGTGCCACCTGAAGTCCATAAACGATTTCTTCTACATGGGAATCTCACAGGAAGGCACGATGGTGTGTCAGCAGACATGCCTCTAGAGCAAACATATAATGCAGGTGTGAAGGAGAGATCCTAAGGATTGAGTGGCATTACTCTGAAACCAGCAGTAACTTACCAAGGCTGCATTCAAGCATCATGCCTACCATAAGGGGTTTAGACATCCCTGAAGGGGCAGCATGATGCACCAATGCAGCATGAGGGAGTTAGTTGCCAAGGCTGCATTGGTGCATCATGACGACAAATGTCATCTTTTAGCCACATTCGTCATTAAAGGGTTAAAGAGTTTTATCTCTCAGATGGATTCAAGAATGAGTAGAAGACCGAGGTTGTAACTAAAACAGATACACAGGTTGTCTCACAATTATAATCCAACCATGAGGAGGCTGACACTAGGATGCTCCTGCATGCAAGTGTTAGTGCTGTATCTCTAGGCGTTGAGTGTATCTATTATACAAACAAATGTCTGTGCATCAAAGAGTTGTTGGTCAAGAAGGAATCCGGTGCATAATCAATGATCCACACATCCAATAGGTGAAGCACTTTAGGAAAGAAATGTCAGCTTTTGCCATCCCGTCATGCCCTTCAAAAAGGATGACAGCAATTATATCTACAATCTTGGAGAGGAAGTGATGTGGATAGCACACTAACATGTAGACTGCACAGATGATAAATATGAAGCGGCCAGACAAATTGTCCTAGGAACTTGCAAATTATTTCTGTTCTGACAAGTCTGAGAGCCCACAAATTTCTCAATGAAACAGGTCTAGGGTTATGATATTATCTGCATTATCTCCATACATGGTATTTCCGAGTAGCACCTATTTCTATACTAGACTTTTGCCTTGAGCTAGCACACACAGTTCCTGAAAGAGGACTCGGGTCCTCTCCTGGTTACCCTGTGCTGCTCTTAGGTGGGAAGTCCACCCTCACCTGTCCACGTGACCAAGGCAGGCGGTTATAAAAGACCCGTCTGTTTACTCTAGAGGGCAGTCAGTGCAGGCCCGACTGATGGCGAACTTCCTATAGTGCTGATAAGATTGTAAACTATTGCTATACTGATTGTTGTCAGAAGCGTGACTACTTCTATTCCATTGTGAATAAAGTGTATTATATTCTCGTACATGGAAACTGCTGTTCCTTATTATTCTTTAATTAGAGTAAACACAAACCACCACACTGGGATCATGCCCATGTCTTCATGGCCTGCCAACCTCCAAACCATGGTTAGCTGCAAATACAAAGTGATGTTCAAGGAACTGCTCTTGCTGGAAAAAAAATTGGTCATGCTACATCGCAAGTACTTCTTCAGACCAGAAAGATTGAACATTATAAGCAGTCCTTGTCCTGCAGTATAAATAGTTTCACCTTTCCATCTCTCCCTAGCAATGGTTCTTAGATCAGTTATGGGTATCTATCATTTGAAGCTCCCATAGTATAGGCTGTCATGAAAATATAAAACAGAATGGGACTTCAAGACCAAACAAAAACCACTTAAACTGTTTTAAATGGTGATGTTTCATATTAGCAATAGATGATGCTTTTAGCTTCTCAGAAACATCCTTCAATTTCAAAATAGCCATCCCCTTATCATAATAATTAACTATGACTTCATAATTACATAATAGAGCCTATAAATCTAAAGGTTTGTCTCAGTGTGCAGTTATCAGTGCAAGGCCAATGCTTGTAATCTCAGGATATAGCAGCTACCACACACTGTTTTTGTCACTTACCCCTGTCAAAATTCAAGATGGCTGCCAACAATTTTCCTAGAAATAGTATCATTGATTCATATACCTAATGTATATATCAATGTAACCTAATGATACGTCTATAACGTGTCATTTACAATTTACAACAATATTAGTGACAATTGAGACCCATTTTATAGATGATCTCATTAATAATTCAAAATGGCCGCCACTGACCTTTTCAAAAACTGTTCCATTGCATTCCTTGACCTCCAAAATGTATATTTTGAATCTAATTTTGTGTTTCTATGTTAATTAGAAGCAGAGATAACCATATTTATAGATTATCTATGTGTTCACCCCGCCGGAAATTCAAAATGGCCGCCGTACGGCCTGTGTGGATTTCCAGAAAGGTTGTCCACATAGAATCAACTCAGTATAGGTCCTAGTTATTGAAAAAATACACCAACCTTACACAGCAGACCCAACACCCCTAACCCCCCCTGGCCCCCTGGGTATTGCGTATTGGGCTGATACTCAGAGACACAGGTGAATGGTCTGGAGGCAGCTTAGCAGTAGTAGTTGGCCGCGGGGGTGGTGTGTGGGAGGTGATGTGTGGTGTTGGGGGTGGCTGTGACAGTGGGGGTGTTTGGGTGGTTACAGGTGTGTGTACGTGTATGTCCATCAAGGGTCTTATAGGGACCTGGTGCTGTGGTGGTTTCATGGTAGGGTTGGAGTCAGCTGGTCCCATCAAGCCGGGGATGGTGTACAGGTATTGTATGTGTGAGTTTTCACGTCTCGGCAGCATTGGTGGTGCTGCGGGGGTGGTAGGTTTGGACCGGGTGGCGGGTGGTACAGGAGGTGGGGGTATTGAGTAGTTGGTGTTAGAGGGGGGCTGGGGTAGGGTGCTTTGTGGTGGACGGGCTCCAGTAGTAGCTTGTACCACTGTGGGGGGTGGGGGTGCAGCGCTGGAGGTGGGGTTCATACCTATTGGTATGAACACCGTGTCAATTGTGCTTATTGCTACGTCTGTTGGTGGGTACAGGCTCCCATTGAGGATGAGGCCCTCCAGGGTGAGAGAGGCTCCTACGTCCCAGTCTTTGACGTGGTTGTAGATCTTCCTAAGTCTGTATCTGTTGACCCGTGCCTCTCGGGGCTCGTCAGGGTTTAGATAGACTTTATGATCCTTGTCCCCAAGGGATTTTATCCTGTCTCTAATAGAGAGGACAAGGAGTTGGGTTTCAGGCCTGTTAAATGATATCATGATAGGTTGGGGCTTCTTACCCTGTCTTCCAATACGTGCGATGGAGGACAGGTCAGAGGGGTGTAGCTGTATTCCAAGGGCACCTTTGATCAGTTCCCAGGTGGTGAAGATGTCTTCACTCTTTTCCCTCTTAAGACCCACAACCACGACATTATAGGTAGTGGGCGGTGTGTGGGGCTTTAAGGCCTTAGACGCAGCCGTGTTTTTGTGAGGGACTGAGGGGGTGTGCTGCTTTGGTATTCCCGTGACAAGGGAGGCTGAGTACCCCCTGCCGTGAGCAGCAGCTTGGGCGATGCTGGCTTTGGATGTTGCTTCCTCCTGTGCTTTCACAGCCAGTTTCAGAGTGTTAAACTCCAGGAGGTGTGCATCAAATTTGCTAGCGAAGGACTGCTGTTTGCTGTGCAGTGAGTCCATAGAGGTTTTGCTGTCAGCTCGGAGTTTCTGAAGGTCCGAGGTCACTTCAGTGCGGTGTTGGCCCAGGTTTATCTCACAGGTATTCACCCTGCTACCCAAGACAGACAGTTGTTGCTTGAGGTCAGCGCTGAGCGAGGTAATTTTCTGATCGAAATTATTCTGTAGGTTGGCCATACCGCTACTGAGCTGCTTCTTTTCTGCCATGTTCTCATGGATGTGAGTTACCATGGAGAGTAGCTGGACATCCATAGAAAGGCCAAGATGACTTGACGGGTGGGGTGCACGTGGGGCCTGCGCACGTGCGTTTGTTGTTGTTGATGTTATTGTTGTGGCGTTGGCTTGCCCAGCGGCCTGCGCCAATGGGTGACGCGGGGGCTGGGGCGGCCAGTAGTGGTGCGAGGGGTGGTGAGTGTAGAGGGGGACGGTGGGAGGGGGTTGGTTGGGGAGGGGGTGGAGTGTGTGCACGTCCCCTGAACCTGGACTGGGAGGAGGAGTAGGCTGAGGGCCTCCTCCAGCACCTCCCACCAACCCTACATCAACATGTAGATTCTCATCCTGGTAGTCGTAACCCAGATTGAGAGATGCGCTTAAGGCATCTCTGAATTCAGCAATAGGGTTTCTGCAGGGGGGCTTGTAGTTGTTGGTTATGTCATTGCCCATTAGGTAATTGGAAATGTTCGGTTGGGATAATGGTTTGAACGGGTCTTCAAACTCAAGTGGCATGTTGTTTGTCGGTGGCGCGATGCTGGTGTTTGCCCTTAGTGAATCAGGGGGCAGGTCAATCATCGCAGTGGAGCTGTTATAGGCCCCATTGATTGCCCTCCATGTGGCCGGCTGTAGATGCGGTACGGCCGGGGGGGGGGGTGGGGGGGTTGGCCGACAGCAACAATGGATTGGACTGTAGCTAGGCCCTGGGCGTCCCTAGCAACGGGTGTGTCACTAAGAATGGCGAACCTATTCTTCTTGTGTAGTGGAGAGATTTCTGTTGGGCTGGCATCAGCTAAATCTGATAGTCCCCCAATACTCCTTTGTCTCTTTTGGGGGCCCAATGGGGTTGAGCTGTAAGTCCCTACCTCCATTTGGTTCCCTGTGACTGGAGTGTCACGGTGCCGGCTGTTATGGCGCTGGGCCTCCTTGGCAATCCGTCGGTCCAGTTTCCTTGTTTTCTTCGTCATAATTCACAATCCATGTGGAGTATAACTCCAAAAAAGTATCTAGCGTAGCCTAGATACCTTTATATAATCCCTAGTCTAGTCCTAACATGTCCCTGCGTGTTTGAACTGGTGTAATCCCTAATAATGTGGGAGCCCGGTGCGTGCACGTCAGCAGTGTACGGCGGCCATAAAAAATGAGGGGATAATAAAATCTTCCTATATAAATTCAATTCCTATTGGGACTAGGCCTACATTTTAGCTTGAGGGGATAATAAAATCTTCCTATATACATTTAATTCCTATTGGGACTAGGCCTACTTTTAGCTTGAGGGGATAATAAAATCTTCCTATATAAATTCAATTCCTATTGGGACTAGGCCTACATTTTAGCTTAAAAGGAAATAATAAAATCTTCCTATATACATTTAATTCCTATTGGGACTAGGCCTACTTTTAGCTTGAGGGGATAATAAAATCTTCCTACATAAATTCAATTCCTATTGGGACTAGGCCTACTTTTAGCTTGAGGGGATAATAAAATCTTCCTATATAAATTCAATTCCTATTGGAACTAGGCCTACTTTTAGCTTGAGGGGATAATAAAATCTTCCTATATAAATTCAATTCCTATTGGGACTAGGCCTACATTTTAGCTTAAAAGGAAATAATAAAATCTTCCTATATAAATTCAATTCCTATTGGGACTAGGCCTACTTTTAGCTTGAGGGGATAATAAAATCTTCCTACATAAATTCAATTCCTATTGGGACTAGGCCTACATTTTAGCTTGAGGGGATAATAAAATCTTCCTACATAAATTCAATTCCTATTGGGACTAGGCCTACATTTTAGCTTATGGGGATAATAAAATCTTCCTACATAAATTCAATTCCTATTGGGACTAGGCCTACTTTTAGCATGAGGGGATAATAAAATCTTCCTATATAAATTCAATTCCTATTGGGACTAGGCCTACTTTTAGCTTGAGGGGATAAAATCTTCCTATATAAATTCAATTCCGATTGGGACTAGGCCTACTTTTAGCTTGAGGGGATAATAAAATCTTCCTATATAAATTCAATTCCTATTGGGACTAGGCCTACTTTTATCTTGAGGGGATAATAAAATCTTCCTACATAAATTCAATTCCTATTGGGACTAGGCCTACTTTTAGCTTGAGGGGATAATAAAATCTTCCTACATAAATTCAATTCCTATTGGGACTAGGCCTACATTTTAGCTTGAGGGGATAATAAAATCTTCCTACATAAATTCAATTCCTATTGGGACTAGGCCTACTTTTAGCTTGAGGGGATAATAAAATCTTCCTATATAAATTCAATTCCTATTGGGACTAGGCCTACTTTTAGCTTGAGGGGATAATAAAATCTTCCTACATAAATTCAATTCCTATTGGGACTAGGCCTACTTTTATCTTGAGGGGATAATAAAATCTTCCTATATAAATTCAATTCCTATTGGGACTAGGCCTACTTTTTAGGCCTCCTTTTAGCTTGAGGGGATAATAAAAGTCTGAAAAAAGTCGAAAAAAGAGGATCCACTCTCGACGAGATTATTTATGTCCCGCGACATTCGACTAAGAACACTACATTTTAGCCCTCAAGCCCTTCCTTGTTTCTGTTTGGCTCCTCACATATATTGAAAATGCAAGAGTAACCCTTTGAGGGCAGCATCATGATACATGAATTACAATCCACTAGTCCTTTTGTTGCCATGATACATAAATGAAGCCCGATGCTGCATTTATGCATCAGAAACTGACCCGGCATGGCATTAGTGGATAGGGATAGAAACTGCACATGAACCTTTGATACATCGTGCCGTCCCTAAAGGGTTAAGAATGCCCGTACATAACATAACACGGGTTGCTTACCTCGTTGGTTGTCAGGTGAGTTGCCCGGGAGCCGCGTGGACAGAAAGTGTGAGCAGCTCGAGAACCTGGCCCGCGCCGTCACGCACATCGCCAAACCCGGACAAGTTATAGTCGACTTCTGTGCAGGCGGCGTGAGTAGATTTTTACTGGACATCGATTCTCTGTCTCTTTGTAGCTCTATAGTGATCGATGCCCAGTTTTATACTTCAGACCAGTGGCTCATTTTGGCTGTTTTTCGCCTCACAGATTGCTCCTAGCGCAAAATCCTGACTAGGTGTCAATATATTCTCTATGCCAATGTGTAATATGAGGGTAGAAAACAGTGGAACCTCAGTTAGAAAAAATCCTACTGAACAGTTTTTGAGAAAATTAGGGTTTTGTTGCCTTTTTTTTGCTGTTTTTAGTACATTTCCTACATAACCCGTGAACGTCAGCATTTCTCAATTTTCAGGTATTTAGAATTAGAATTTGACATGTTTTTATTCGCAGTAGGATTCCTGAATACTGAGCCATTCTACACAGGGTGTTATTTTGAAAAAATATAAATCATTTGATAGTGTATTTGGTCTCCGAAATAGAGGGAGTTTGGTCATAGTTTAATTGATTGTTGACAATCCAGTCAAGGGCTATTAGGTTCAGTTCAGTGCAAGTTGCAAAACAAGTGACTTGCACTTTTTAACTTGACCTCATGTCCACTATGTAGGTCTTCACTATGCATGGGTCTATCCAGAGTCCATCAATGGGATCACGCAAAGAGGTAGATTCCGCAGCTTTTGGCGAGAAAAAAGTTCAAAATCACAAAAAAGTGAAATTCACCTAAAAAACCCCTATTTGGCGAGAAAAAAGTTCAAAATCGCAAAAAAGTGAAATTTGCCTAAAAACACCTGATATGGCGAGAGAAAAGTTCAAAATCTCAAAAAAGTGAAATTTGCCTAAAAACCCCCTATTTTGGCAAGAAAAAAGTTCAAAATCGCAAAAAAGGGAAATTTCTCTAAAAACACCCTATGACTGTAGCATGAATGCAGACACTCATGGACACAGACTCATGTACACCCACACAGACATACACATAGGCATGAACATGGCCTTCTCCTTCATATAGCAACCTATGTATTTCTACTTTGATGAGACTGAATATAGCTTTCTGTAAGAAGGACTCTGATACATGGATGTCGATGTCCAGTTTTAGATATATACCCATATAGTGCATTGGAGTGCTATAATGTTGGACTGCTGTATATTTTCAATTTAAAATACCATTTAATTTAACATCTATTCATAGAGGCTATATAACTGCTTCCTGCTTCAGATAGTAAGTTATCTACCTAAAACCATAATGAAAGTATTAAGTTAAGAACCCACATTTGATTAATGCAATTTTTCCCGTTGCAGGGTCATCTCGGTATTTTGTTAGCGCATCTCCTGCCGTCTTGTAAGGTAAGACACAATTCCGCCACCATATATCATTACAGTGGGACTATTTCTTACATGCCGGAGGTATCCTAGACATGAGCCAGAAAATAAGTCAGGCAGGTCATACTGTTTGAGATGAGTGACTAGATTTTAAAAAGAATTTAAAGGCAAAAGAGCCGAGCCAAAACTGGCAATCTGGGCTTAAAATAAATAGAGCGGTTGGGGTGTAAAAAGAGTTACTAGGGTAATGTTAGGCACACTCAAGTATGAAATTTATAACTCATTTATGATAGAAACTTGTATAAAAAGTGACTTTGTTTTTGGCCTTGTAGGTGATTCTGGTGGAGAATAAGGAGGAGTCCATAGGACGCGCCGAGAAGAGGATTGAGGCGTCAGGACTAACCAACATTACACTGTATCAGGTATGTTCTCAGCATGTGAATTATACTTAAGGGGCTGTTACACCAGTGGAATATGCATATACATATACAGTATATGTTTGGCTTATAGATACGTGACACAAATTGAATAACCTATAAACCACACTGACTTGTCCCAAACCCAATCCTTGTTCGTCGTTATATTACCTGTATAAATGTACACATGGACCATAAAACCCAGCCCACAAGCCAACCCCCACCTTTAGAAAAATTAAAGTATTTTATGAGAAGAAAATACATACACTCCGAAAATCTGTAGGCAGGGTCTTATGGTAATATCGGCCAAACAGCAAACACTTTAAGAATCCCCCTAGAAAGATATGAATTTTAAATGAAAAAAAGAAAGAAAAAAAAGAAAGTTTGATGTTTTTTCAGTGCAACATGAACTACTTCACGGGCGTGTTTGACGTGGGGGTGTGCCTGCACGCGTGTGGGGTGGCCACAGACCTGGTCCTACAGCGCTGTATAGAGCAGCGGGCGGCCTTCGTCATCTGTCCCTGCTGTTACGGCGGTATACACAACACGCACACCCTCACCTACCCCTGCAGCGCCACCTTCAACAAGACACACATCACATACCAGGTACAGTCTGACATACTACCCCCACCTCGCGTAGAACCCACAGCCAAACTATGGTATGGAAGAACGCTATAACCCACACTAGGGGGCTGAAAATTTCCACTTTATTAGATCTGTAGTATACTTTTAAAACCCTTGTATAACCCGCACCCCTACCTTAAGAGTTTTTATATAAGCCACAGGTTGTATGCGAGACTTAACGGTAGGCAGTTATTGCCAATATTACCCTGTACCATAAAACCTCACGTTTAAGCCTAACTTACGTTTTAGTCACACCTAGACTTTGGGAATATATGAGCAGCACAGGGGGTTTCATTGTGGCGACTTTAGTACTGTAGTATGCATTTAAAAACTCGCGTATAAGCTGCATCCTGACTTTGTCCTGATCCTATAAGCCGCACTGGCGGTCTGACTTGCGTATTAGCCGTGGCTTCCATGCATGGCTTTACGCCGTATGTTGCTCAAAAAATGCAGTACCAGCAGTCATGTCTGAGTTAAATTAGTTGTCTAGTTGTGTTTGATTTTACAAGAGGTGTCTGACCCCTACTTACAGGATTACCTCGTGTTAGGCCATGCTGCAGACCAAACCCAAGTCGGCATCAAACAAGCAGCAGATGGTAGGTAACACAAGGAGCCTCTTATACATGACACATTTTCCCTTGTCTCGGGAACTACCAGTGGGTTTATAGTTCCATCGTAAAAGAAATCTCCACCACCCCTCCTATTGTCTACCGAATGACCTTTCCATACAGCGTAAAACATAAAAAGTGTATATTTTCTGAATATCACTCTCTCTCAGCTGCTCATGCTATATCATAAGGCCTACATCTGGTCCCCTACAGGTAAGAAGTGCATGCTGCTCATCGACACGGACAGAGCCGAACTGGCGCGAGAAAAAGGCTACCAGGTGACGTTGTGCTCGCTGCAGCCCCTGAGCTGCTCCCCCAAGAACGACCTGCTCGTGGGCACCCTCACCAGCTGACCGGGGCCAAAGGGCATGTTAGAATGACTCACGGCGTGAAAGCAATTGGCAGTGGACAGTCCTAAAGTACATCCAGACAAAGCAGTGAATAGTGCGTTAGTCATGGAAGGCAATTAGCAGTGCCAAAGTATAAACTACTATCTGAAAATCCCCCCACTAAAATCATACTTTAGTGATATAAGTAGCCACATGCGCCTCACAGACTGCTGGATTATTATTGGCATTAGGATATTTGTAAAGGTTCATGGTAATAATCTAATGTTTCATGGAATGTGCAGCGATGTCCAATATTTAAGATGAACTCACATAATTATACATTTACATATCTCAAATGTATACATCAGTAACAGTATGCCAAAAAGGAATACCATTAGGAATAGGTGCTGGTTACATAAGGAATACCCCCTTTTGAATACTATATCGACCGTTATTCTGTGTCTGTGATTTATTTTACAACTATGACTCGATAAATGTATCACCAATGCCAAAATACTTTCAAATAAATATACATAAAACAAAGCCAGTTCTTGTAAACAAATCTCTTTATTCAATATTCTTCAAGTGCAATTGTCATCATTATATTTGATGTGGGCGATGAGAAAATAGAAGAGGTAAGATTGTCCACATTACATGTGGCCAGTATATATTGGAATTGTACGAGGCTTACCTTGGTAAGGTGAAGTAAAATATGAATTTTACCGAGGAACAGCATACAGTGAGGTGGTCTGTGGTGTACATACTGCAAGCAATGGGAGGGTCAACCTACAGGGGTAGGGGGGGGGGGGGGGGGCTTAACCCATGTAATGGGTGAATAACAGTAACAAAAATGAACATACTTTAGGTCAAATACTTTAAGAATTAATATAATACTAAATACTGCATACATTTGATTTTATGCAATGCAAGAATTTGTTACACACTACCTACTTAACCTGGAAATTGACATTTAAGTAATCTAAAAGTACATCAAAATATAATCCATGTATTCAACATGTACTTCTCACTTTAATGCAAGCAAGATTAATATGTTTTAAGATAGAATCAAATTCTAAAAATACTCAAAAACAACCACGTATTCTCAGACAGGCGACGTGATATTTCTTAAAGCATGATAGCAGTTGAAGTGTTAATTTAACAACAATACTCAAAAGTATAATACTCAACATACATGATACATGTAACGTGGTTTTCAGGCAAGCAGATATGTACCTGGTAAAAAGAATATTTGTAAATATGATTTCAGTAAAATCGATGTAATATTTAAAGAAAACGTAATACTGAATTTTTCTATTATCTTTCGGGCTGGGCAGACGTGCTACCTTCTGCCGATTGTTCTGAAATACATAACAATACTCGATACAACCATTTCCAAGCAAAGCAACACGCGTTCAAGACCCTTTAGTGAACAAACAACCACAATCACAAAATCAATTAATAATCACAAACATCATTTATAGTGCAACACCCAATGTCTTAATACACAAGGCCATGGAACGTTTTAACCCGTTTTTCAAACAAAGAAAAATCCTGGGGCATACATCTGGTAACACTCGGCAACTCAGCCAATCCTTCGGGAGTGTATCTACTCATGATAACAAAAGCACGCTGCTGCCCTAAATGGGTTAATTAAGTATACAGGATCCGAGGACTAGCACACAGAATTCTACATGACCTGTCTAATAGGAGAACGCTATATGACGTCACGCAGACACAAACAGATCACAATTGTCCCGGTGACAAAAGACGCTTATGATAAATTAGCAATAACAATCTGGAAAACAGAATACGGATGGCAAATCACAAAATAATTTGATTGTCTCCACAACAGGCATCGGCATTAAACTCAACAACCAGCAACATATAGCAATTATATTCACATTGGGTGAAAACGGTAACAGTTGTGTATGTGCGGTGCTATGTTAAGTACACTGGGAGGTCGGTGCGGCGACCGGGCCGGGCCGCAGCCGGAATCATGGGGACGAGATTCAATTGTTTGTCAAAGGCACAATGTGATATGTGATAACTAACCATCATCTACACTAATCAACTTCTATTCTGATCAACGCATGCAGCCTGAACTTCATTTATTTCATTTATTGCCAACTGGAGGGGGGAGGGGGCACATATTGACCAAAAGGTGCCTCAGGGATAGGGGGAGGGCAAATCAAGATTGGCCTTCATGATTGGGTCGTGGTGGGGGGGGGGGGGCATTTCGCAAAAGGAGAAGCTAGTCTGGGAGGGAGTCATGATTCATTTCGCCTATTTGGTGGGGTGAGAGGGGGGGGGGATGCCGGTGTAGGAAAAATCCAGCAAGCCCCCCCCCCCCCCCCCCCCCCAGCTAGTAATAAATGACTCATCCCTATTAAACCTGACCAAGGAAATCATTCAACTTGATTTAACAGTGAGAGGTAGAAGCAGCGAATCTAAACTCTTTCTTTTTTTTCCCATCAAATAATCTTCCCTCTTTTCATTATGGTTAACAATCTAATGAAGAGAGCTAATAGGTAGTTAACTGTGTAACGATTAAGATTGGTGATAGTGAGGTGTAGTGAAGTGTCAGTATGTATAAAATCGACAAACTACTCCTTTCGATATCACTATTTAAGTTGAAATATTTAATAATAATAGGTTTATATTAATTTACTATGTGTATATTTTTATCAGTTTTTAAAGCCAAGCAAGCCAAGTAGTATGTTATCACTATGTAGAAAAGGCCCACGTATATGGGCGGGTCCATGCAGGCATGCTGATATAGAAGTGAAAGGTACACAGTAGCTGATCCAAAAACCTCAGTACTGGACCAACTCTTCTTATTTGCATTATCTAAATTCCCCCATTTTCCTAGCTATTTTCCCTATTCCATACGACCGTACATTATAACATGTTTTTGCTTTAATATAAATAACCCTTGCTTCTAATCACATTTTTTCAACAGTAGATTGTACTTTTGACATAATGTATAGTTATGTTACTTTGATGGGAAAACTCATATAATTTGGTTGGAAACAGTCATGATCTCATCATTGATGTTGTGCTAACTAATTATACAAGCTATTAATAGGTACCCATTTATTCCTTTATATTGGTTTAGTACTACCAAGATAGACGACCAGTGGATATTAACTCTCGCTATCCGTTGACAACTGCCCTTTTTTCATTAGGTACACCATTAAACGGTAGCTTCTGTGACTAGCAGATTATTTTTCACAGAATCTTGATTATTACTAGGAAAATAAAGCAGCCTTTAAAGACGACGCCTCAACGTTCATATGTCGTCATGATGCACCAATGCAGCACCGGCGAGTAACTCACCGGGGGTGTATTCATGCATCATGCAGTACATTGAAGCACTATGCTGCCCCTGCTACAATTGGAGAAGTATTGTGCCCTCTGATAAGTAAAAAAATATAGCTCTCAAGAGCTATGATACGTCAGTGTATACACTTATAATTGCATAGATTGATTCGGCATGGCATATACGGTTCAAGTTCATGTAAAACGGGAAGAAGATATGTACACTTACTCTACCGACAGCGTTGTCGACAACCACCTTCTTAATCAGAGGCAAAAAAAAAACAAATAAACTTTAACCGTAGCGATTTAGCGACATGTTTTCAGTTTTTGATTGTATATTTCTATGTATATCATTTCTACTATATTAACATTTTTAAATATATGAAACTACAATTTCAATGAGCACATCTTTCATGATTCTAGTTTCAAATTCTGATATATTTCAATCATTCGTTCAACATGAATAACAATGATTCCCTTCATAATTCCTTCATCCAGGGAATCCCCCTTGAGCTCTGCATACTAAGCTTATGTTGACTGTTTTTTTTTCTTTATCACAAGGACTAGTTTGCAAGTGGAGACCGAGCAGTATTACCCCCTAACTAAGTTCTGATCAACAGTAGTAAGATAACATGGTCCTTTTAGGACGAACACAGAGCTACAACTATAACGCACGTTACTGACTGCTAACAGAATCTTGTAGCATCAATTATACCCTCAAAGTGTGACTGTAAAGCCATCCCCTTGTCATGCAGACAGAATCAGTATGTTGGGTTAACAGAAACAGCGTCAACTCTAGATCAACTAGCATTCTTAGACTGCATGTAGTATGTGAGCAGACATCAGAAAGGGTACTCCCCACAGGGGCGGGCGGAGCATCTTTTCTGCTTGGCTTTTTACCTTTAAATATCGAAAATTATTTCACTTAAAATATTCAAACAATTATTTTTGTTAAAATGTGAGCAACCAAGCAGAAAGAATGATCTGTGCAGGGCACGTGGAGCGTCCTTTCTGCGTGGCTGTTTCCATGACATGACCATAGGGTGATGATGATGAGATACCATGTGACACATGTGTCATCAAAGGCTGATATCGATGCACATTACATTAGGTTTTTGCATAACTTTTCGGTGTGGACGTACTCTCGTTAACAGTCCATAAGTATCAGTATCTAACCCTCCCAACTGTCCACCTACTTCCATAATCTACCTTGAGCTTGTGTTGACGTGGTGGTAGGGGTGTCTAGATGAGGGGGTGGTGATGGGGCGCGCAGAGAGGTAAGGCGGTGGTGGTGGTGCTTGGTGGTGCTGCGTCACGGTGTGAAGTACTTGGGAGTACTCATGTGGTACAGGTGAGCGGTGATCCAGTTGTGGCCCTCGCTGTAGTCGCCGAACCTGCCAATACATAACAACCATCACAGTGATGCGGCAACCTCGACGCACAGGCATGTAACAATGAGGAAGTGATGTTACCCTTCGGACCACTAAGATCAACGCTCAGATCGTTGCTTCAAACTCAAATAGAAACGGTCACCGCTGTTCCTACGCACATAAAGTTTGACAGCGTATCAAGAATTAAAATTGAATGCTCAAATGATGAAACGCAACAGCAGCAAATTAGAAATGTGTTATTATATTAGAGCTTAAAGGGTCCAGAATTTGCTGTCCCAACAGTAAGAGTTAGAGAGCAGTAAGAACCAGAGCTCTGGGCCTTCTACAGTTATATAGGGTGACAGGGTTCAACTCACTTGCGGTTGAACTGTACGTGTGGGTCGGCCCTGTCGTGTCCGGTAACAAACTTGGAGTTGTCGCGGTAGTTGTTGGGATCCTCTGGGATCCTAAAGCGGGCCATCTGCACCTCGGTATCACTCAGACCACCGTGTGACACGCGCGCATACCCCAGCCTGCAGAACACACCGCAATACCAGAGTAACACAAGTATATGGGAAGGGGTTACATTACATTAGGACCCTTTAGTAGGGAGCTCGATGGGGAAGGCCTGTTGCGGTCCTGTGCTTCGTACTTTTTTACTCAGCTATAGTCTAATTTATTTTACGGAATGAGCACAAATGGATCAATACATCTAAGACAAACCATCAGATATAATATTATATACTGTATGCCCCTGTCTAGTTACCTTATGAGTCCCCTGTACATGATGTATTCACACCATCAGCTATACTGTCTCCCCATGTCTACTTACCTAATGAGTCCCCTGTACATGATGTATTCACACCAGCGCTGCCGGTCGGTCGGGTCGATGTCCCGCACACGGCCACTGTCCAGCAGCACCTGATACTCCCGACTCCCGGGGGCTGACGTCACGTACCCAAGGAACACCACTGGGTTCTCTCTGCACAAGCAGATACAAAATAACCAAATAAATAGTTTTTTTCTGCTTGGATGTTCATTTGTACAGAGTTTAAAATAATTTTCATCGATTTTCGTCTTGATTTTTAAAAATCCCACACATGTTTGCATAAAGTTTTTTTTCTAATCACTGGGATGACCCTACATCTCAGTGCTCTGTGTAATTGGACCTTTAATAATACATATAGTTTCTCTGAGCATTAGTATAGTAAAGCTGCCCCTTACGCATTCTTGAGCTCGTTGGCTAGGAAGGCGGCCTGTAGTTTACGGTCCAGAACGTCGCGGTCGTTGCCCATGTGGGTGACGACAAAGTCCACCAGGTTTCCGGTCATGTTGACGGTAGCCGTTATAGCAGGGGCAAGTTCGCCTGAGCAACAAAAGGACAAGTATAGTAACCATTCCATGTACAGGATCTAAACAAAGTATAGTCTGCACAAGTGGGTGCAGTATGGACATGTACCAAGGGAGTCTTTTAGTTGGATTGTGGTAAAAAAGTTAAAATATAGCCGGAGTTTATCGGCCTTTTAAACCATAAGCAGCAATACATCCAACTACCACGTTAACAAATTTAAATGTGTAGATCAATTTTTTAGGTGAATACATGTGCTCAATATGCTTTGTGGACTGACCCGTTTCATAAATAGAGGTGTTACCATTTAGGAGCTGAAGGCAACACGTTGACTGTGCTACGTACCGTGGGGTGAAGGCAGCTGGTGGTGTGTGGACTTGACAATAGGGTACTTGGACAAAATCAGATTCCTTTAATAAAGGAAAAAACCCACGTGATATTGCAGTAGGAATCATAAAACTGGGATTAAATATAAGTCCTTAATACAGCTAACTCTAGGTCTTTGGGTCTTAATGTAGACACACATGTACACGAATTCTTCTGATTGATAGATATTCAGGGTTGTGAAATGCCAAAAACAGTATCATCTGAAGACCATTTTGCATCTCCGGGTAGCGTTACAGTGAATGCTTTTCATTCAATAACCTTTTCAATTAAGGTTGCTTAATCACTTAAAACCCATCTTTTATTCACAGGTACATTCAAATTATGCATTTAGATACAGGAATTCAAAGAATCTGTGAAAATTCTTGAGTACAAAAGTGTCAGAGTCCATACCCCCACCCCCCTTATAAATGACTTTTCATTTTCTCAGCAAATTTAGATAAATCACAGGAATGATCCTCTGGGACATAGAAAATGCGGAATTCCGCACATCTGCGGACATGTCACACCCCTGATATTCCTCAAAATTCAGAACACAGTTTGTTGTTGTAATTCAATAACTTGACTGCTAATTAAAGTGCAAATTCATATATTTTTCATCCTTTTCGGGACCTTGTCAGAGAAAATGCGTCTCCTACTTACCCCCACGTGTGGTCGCGTGTAGAGACACCAAAGTCGACATACATCCCCAGCCGCTCCCCGAGCCACGTACCCAAGTCGTTGTTACCCAGGAAGGGTTTGGACGCGTCGCTCTCCAGCAATGTGATAAAATCAGCACCTAAAGTTGGAGGAAAAGAGACATGAGGCAACTTTTTATTTCTTTTTTTTAGAAAAACCTGATTATGTTTATTCTCTCTCAAAAAGAAGACGTACCTTGAAGGATAATTGCAATGTGTCTGTCAATTATTCTTTTTAAAAATGAAATAATTACAATTAATGGATATATTACCTGTATCAGACAAGAGTTGAGCAGAGCGTTCGAGGCTGGGCCATCCTTGGTTGTCGTACCCGAAGTGGTAGGTCCAGATGGCGGCGGTGAAGTCGGCCTTGGGGTGTGCCACAGGCGGGTGTTCATGTAACTTGGCGTTGTACCGAGCCACGTAACCCCCCAGGCCAATCAAGAGGAACAGGAATAATACTGCAAAACAATCATGGGAGATTAAAATTCTAGGGTTTATACAGGTGTGTTTCTTTTTACAAATTATTCATGCATTATTATCATATCATTATTATTTTGATGAATTAGTTCATTGAACTCTGGATTGTTAGATTTTGGTTGAACATAGCATATGTTATGAGTTTCATGAAACTATAAGACAAATCGCACTCTGTAAAGTAGAGCTCTGGGACTAGAAAGGGTAAGTTTTCTGAAGATGTGGTGTTTTCTCACCTGCTTTAACCTTGCTGTTGGGCATGGTACGCTTGCCTTTCCGCCTAACGTAAGTCACCACACATTCCCTGATTGTGTCTCGACCTAGCGGTATCACAAAAAGTACTTCAGTGAAAAAATACCGCAATGACAAGGTACATGTACAGTATGGCATAATTGGATACTGGCTATCAGTGACATCTTACCAGCTGGTGGTTCGGTCTGGGCCCATTATACGCTTATAAGGGTTAGCAAAAAGGTTGGGATTGGGAAGGAGCAGAGTAGGTGTATGTTTTATCTCCAGGGTGTCATATTGTAGGTTACTGTAGAAAGAATACCAGAGTCTGGGTTCCTCTTTTTAAACAGTCGAAGAGGCCAAAAGTACCAGGACCCTATGCTGTATGAGACGCTTAGAAAAAAAAAATTGATGTTGAACAGCAGAAAGATTGTCAGTAAGTGGTTACCAGTAGTATAGACAGTGACTACAGACCTGTGAGTGTGGCGACCCCTAGTGTGAGAACCAGGTACCCAACGAGCCAGTCGGTGTGTTCCCGTGTGTAAACCCCGCCGGGCACAAAGTTGTAGGCAACGGTCCACACACCAAACAGCAGCAGTACAATATGTAGTAGAGCCGTCAGCGTGACAGTACGCCCTGGTGGGCACCGCACCGCACGCTCTATCATCTGGGGCCATAACGACAAGGTATACACTGCTAGACCAACACCACCTGAAATAATATTTTGTCTCTGTAAATATTTAGATATTATTTAGTTTTTAGCTGCCATTTAAATGCATAGGCCTACATTGCTATATATATATATATATATATCCACCTTTGGACTTTGATATCTTATTTTATTTTTAGTACATTGTAAATGCTTTTATAGATATCTTAAAATATTAAACGGTAAACGGCAAAACGATGTATCTGTAAGTGTATCTGAAAAAAAAGTATGTTAAAGTTGTGCAAGGGAGTTTAATGTGCATTGCAGTGTAACACTGCCCGTATCCAGACCTCCAGATGGGGGAGTGACCTGGCTCCAAAGGTGGACCTTTTACCATCCCGGAAATTTTGAAATAACTAGACTTCCAATGGTGCATTCTGATGCATTTTGGCATCTAATATTCAACAGTTGAGTTGTAAGGGGGTGAAGTATCACAAGTGCAGCGTGTAGGGGCCTATAACAAGTGCAGCACTGTGTATCGGAAGTGCAGCTAGGAAAATTTTGAAATTTAGAGATCAATTGGTGCATTTTAGTGCATTTAAGAGCTGTAGATTGAGAGATTGGTGTGTTCTCATTTTTACAATATTGCCCATTAATTTCCTTGAACATCCCTCCCCTACATATGGGCCTCTTAAATACTCCTTCTCAGGATAGACCTACACCTCTCCCTCCATATGCCTCCATGTTTCTGACCATCCCTCTGGGAAGCTATTTCCCTTCCCATTGCATTTACCTCTAGGCAGGTACAACAACCCTCTCTAATCATTTCCCCAATGAGTTGCCTGACAACTGCCCTTATATGTTCTATTATATTTGGACTTAATTCCTTGGATGATTTGCTTCCTATGACATTTTTCCTTGCATTTTCCAAATTCGAGGAAGTGATGGCCAACTCTACTCTACTTCTATATTTCCCTGTCATTCCTTGCCGTTTTAAGCTATAACCTGCCCCCTCCCTGCCTTTCATTCCCAATATCTATCCATCGACAGTCCTCACTCCCTAAAAGTTCCCCATCTAGGTCACCCACAAAGGTGTCTCCCCCAAGGTCCAACACCATCCATGGTCCTTGCTCCCTAGAAGTTCCCCATCTAGGTCACCCCCAAAGGTCCCCCCATAGTCCAACACTAGGGTGGCTGGAGGCTCTGACCGATCTCGCTAGCCGTATCTGATCCTATGCTAAATGACCCTTTTATGATATGCCCCCATTTTTGTTAGGGACCAGATAGAGACTTCTAGTAACTTGATACCAAGAGATATTGAAATGGTCCATTATATGTCAGCTGGAATAAGCACAAAATATTGTATTACATAATGTAATCTAGGGACAATGTTGACAGACCTTCACATTTCGAGCCTATTATGACCTCTATAAGTGAGTGACTCTCCCAACTGTCAGTGAGGAGAATTCACACTGAGCGTTGGCAAATTCAGGTATCAATGCAATTCTTTTTTTGTTATAATAGTATTGAATGCAGGTACATACCAGTATCCTTTATTTTGTGCATGTAAAATTATTTGTATGGTAGATAGAGCAATTAAAATAACATTTTTGTACCTTAGAATTTGTATAGAAATCATCAATTGGCAATTTTTGGCAAATTACCACAGAAAGATCTGAATTGACTAAATATGATACATTTTGAATGGAAATGATAGCCCCTAGCGCCAGCCAGCGTTAGGGCATTTTCAGGGGGTCATATGGGGGTCTGAGACCCCAATCTCAAGCATTTACATCATATAAGTATCACTAGAGGGCACCTCTGTCATAGGGTTGCATAGAGAAATCTTAGTTCACTCATTAGACACTGTAACAGCTAAGGGCATGAGTGAGCCATGGGCATGGCATGTCTACTATGTACAGATGTTCAGATCTGTCAGAAAGGTTTGAGGCATGAGGTATTTCTAATCAGCTACAATCGGTTCCCTAGTTATTGCCTTAACATAACAATGGTAGTTTGTTAAATGGGAGTATTGAGGCTTTCTGTACATATAACATATGCATATGTTTGATAAATATTCAAAAACCCTCCGGCCACCCTACCAACACCATCTATGGTCCTCGCTTCCTAGAAGTTTCATCTAGGTCACCCCCTAGGTCCCCACCTAGGTCACCTCCAAAGGTCCCTCCCCCAAGGTCCAACGTCATCCATTGTCCTCGCTCCCTAGAATTTCCTGACCTAGGTCACCCCCAAATGTCCCATTAAGGTCCCACACCATTGCCAGTCTTCACTCCTTAGAAGTTCCCTACCTAGGTCACCCCCAAAGGTCCCCACTCCCCAGCTCCAACATCATCTATGGTCCTCGGTTCCTAGAATTCCCTGACCTAGGTCACCCCCAAAGGGCCCACCAAGGTCCCAGACCATTGCCAGTCCTTACTCCCTAGAATTTCCTGACCTAGGTCACCCCAAAAGGTCCCTCTCCCCCCAAGGTCCAACACCATCTATGGTCCTAGCTCCCTAGAAGTTTCAACTAGGTCACCCCCCAATGTCCCCACCTAGGTCACCTCCAAAGGTCCCCCCAAGGTCTAACACTATCTATGGTCCTCGTTTCCTAGAATTTCCTGACCTAGGTCACCCCCAAAGGTCACCCCCCCCCCAAGGTCCCACACCATCTATGGTCCTCGCTCCCTAGAAGTTTCAACTAGGTCACCCCCAAAGGTACCCCCCCAAGGTCCAACACAATCTATGGTCCTCGCTCCCTAGAAGTTTCAACTAGGTCACCCCCAAAGGTACCCCCCCAAGGTCCAACACCATCTGTGGTCCTGGCTCCCTAGAATTTCCTGACCTGGGGGGGGGGGGGGGGGGTGACGAGTACCCCAAGTCACCCCAAGTCTCAGGATAGACCTACACCTCTCCCTCCATATGCCTCCATGTTTCTGACCATCCCTCTGGGAAGCTATTTCCCTTCCCATTGCATTTACCTCTAGGCAGGTACAACAACCCTCTCTAGTCATTTCCCCAATGAGTTGCCTGACAACTGCCCTTATATGTTCTATTATATTTGGACTTAATTCCTTGGATGATTTGCTTCCTATGACATTTTTCCTTGCATTTTCCAAATTCGAGGAAGTGATGGCCAACTCTACTCTACTTCTATATTTCCCTGTCATTCCTTGCCGTTTTAAGCTATAACCTGCCCCCTCCCTGCCTTTCATTCCCAATATCTATCCATCGACAGTCCTCACTCCCTAAAAGTTCCCCATCTAGGTCACCCACAAAGGTGTCTCCCTCAAGGTCCAACACCATCCATGGTCCTTGCTCCCTAGAAGTTCCCCATCTAGGTCACCCCCAAAGGTCCCCCCATAGTCCAACACCATCTATGGTCCTCGCTTCCTAGAAGTTTCATCTAGGTCACCCCTTAGGTCACACCATCTATGGTCCTAGCTCCCTAGAAGTTTCAACTAAGTCACCCCCAATGTCCCCACCTAGGTCACCTCCAAAGGTCCCCCCAAGGTCTAAGACTATCTATGGTCCTCGTTTCCTAGAATTTCCTGACCTAGGTCACCCCCAAAGGTACCCCCCCCCCCCAAGGTCCAACACCATCTATGGTCCTCGCTCCCTAGAAGTTTCAACTAGGTCACCCCCAAAGGTACCCCCCAAGGTCCAACACCATCTGTGGTCCTCGCTCCCTAGAATTTCCTGACCTGGGGGGGGGGGGGGGGGGTGACGAGTACCCCAAGTCACCCCCCTAGCTACGGGCCTGAACTGTATTGCCACGGGTCTTTCATGAAAATAAAGTATCAGTGCTACCACCTATATCCATATCAAATAACTTATGAATAAAGTATGATCACGGTTAATAAAAACTTACATTTCTATAAAACCTTAGTGGTACATGTACTTTTCCCCGCTTCCCCTTGAAAAATAAAACTTGTGTGCATGTGTGTTTGCTCCATGCATGCTTGTTTGCCAAAAACAAACATTTGGCCCTCAAAATTGAACTTTTCTTGAAAACAAAGTATTTTAGTCTAAAATCCTGTAAATCTTGAAAACAAAGTGTAAATAAAGTATTGCATCTAAATAAAATATAAATTTGTGAAAATAAGTATTTACATTTTTTTAAGTATGATGTGGCAACACGGGCATTGAAAGTATGGGAAAGCCTGATGGCAGGGGGACTCATTGCATTATGCCATTGAAAATGGGGATATTGCAGTTTGAATTTGAGAGCTGAAGAATAGTTACACATCTAAATCGAAAAAAACTTGACTTCATATTGTGTGTATGCACAATTGAAGGTTGTGTAACAAATAAGAGCATAGGGACAGTAAAAGGGTGATACCAGATAGACTGACTGACAGACACACGCTGATAGAGACGGTCTGTTATCGGTCCGAGTCGGGTCCGCACCAGGCGGGTGAGCAGGGCTGTGGGGTATATTTTAATTCAATGTTTTCTATCCTGGGTCTACTTTACTCTGCATTTTGTGTCAAATGACACGGCTTATATATATGTGTGTAAAGCAAGCAATGTGAAGCAGACAATATTATCCATTTAAGGCATGATATTGTCTCAGTAGTATATGTAATTGGTCATTACAATTTATGATCCACCATTATTTCGGCCAACAACTGTAAACAACAATTTTAAATTATGACAGATTGTATCCACACTTGCTACACATCATCCACCTTTATTGAGGCTAATATTCAACCCCATGGACGTACAAACCCAGGTGATCATAGGCATAGGACAGTTTAATAATACAGTTTACTACACCTAGTTTCATAAATTGTTAATTGTCAAAGCTACATTACCATTTCTATGCTACATACTCTCAAGAAAATGTATACATATGCAAAATCAAACGGTCTAAAACAAATCTAGTGATCTATGGAAACATTTTGGTAATACATGTAAGGACCTAATAGTATATCTAGTGTTGGCCTGATGTCTTACCTGCGAATCCTTGCCACCCGGGGAGGTAAAGTAACGCGGTGAACGATGCCCCACCAAACACCCACCACATGCTACTCCTAACGGTACCTTCTGGTACTATAGAGAATCCTACAAACAACGCTAACAGGATGGCCGCGCTGTAACAAACAGTACAAGTCAATATTTTAACTAATGTAAATATTTTAAATCTATATTAAACATTCACTTTTTATTACGATAGTAAATAATCTAGCAATTAGCTCAAATTTCTTTTCATCATCACTGGTCGTCAACTTCAAAATAAGTATTCTATGGAGTTTTTTGGACCCACTCGCACACTTTTTTTTATGACTTTCTAATAATCGTGTTTAGATAGTTCCTTTTGTGGTTCATCTTGAGCAAAAATACATTTTTTTAAATATAATAGTTAAATGTTTAAGTTTGTTTAAAAGAATTAGGGTCGGCCCTTGGCAGACATGTATCCATGAGTAACTCACCCCCATGGGTGCGGCATGGGCCCGGGGTCGGGGTACCCCTGCACCACCCAGCGGGTCACCACCGACGCCTCCCCAAACACAAAGTGTGTCACGTAGATAAGGCTGGACAGACCCACTGCGGTCAGCACCCAGTTAGGTCTCTCCTTGTCTTGTCGGTATAAGCTGGGGGTATTGTCATCTCCTAATACAAAGGGAGAATACATTTAAATTATTTAGATATGAAAGATATTTTCTTTTTAATGATTTATTAAGTTAGACAGAATTTTAGCAGTTATATAATATTCATAGAATAATCTAGAATAAGATTATTTAAGGATATTTTGACAAAAATTGAATTAAAAAGTGTACTTATACTTTAAGTGGTGCATCCCTAGCACAAAGTACCGTAAATTCTCGCTTATAAGCCTAACTTGCATATAAGCCGCGACCCGACTTTGGATCAAACAGACTGGCGATTTGATTATGGTGACTAGTACTGTACTATAGCAGCAAAAATTCGCACATATTAAAGCCACACCCAGACTCTGGGACAACTGTATAAGCTGCACAGGCGACCTGACTGCGTACTAGTTGTGGCTTCTATGCAAGAATTTACGGTAAACTCTGTGGGAGAACTAAACACTTAGTATTGATGTATAACACTTCTAAATGGATACACCGACTAACCTGACAAGATCTTATCAAGCGTTGCAATGACTGCTAACGAGATAACGATGGTATTGGTCTTTTCGCTCCACCAGGTGGGTACAAACGAACCGAACCATACCCGGCTGGAGATGTAGGCAAAGTAGCCTAACATCATACCCCAGAATGTCATAGTCCTGGAAATGAAAGTAAATCAGACGTTATGCTCCAGGTAGGAATGGATCATACAAGCACAAGCCGTTTTAATATAATATGTATGGATTTATGTAATGAATCAATAAATGTATACGCCCTCCAGAGGTTGCCATTTCACAATCAGAAAACTCGTGACCCTATACACCTGAATAAGGTTTTGGCAATATTTAACAAAAACAATCAGAAAATATGTTCGCCACCTCATGTGAAAACCTATGGACCGCCCACCCGTCTTGTTAAAGTTAGTATAACCGATGTATGGGACCAAAAAATAGATTTCCCTAAAAATGATTCAGAATGTTCACAAATAATATATTTGACTTCCTAACTGTTCCATTCCCTCTAATTCCCTCCAATTTTGCTCTAATTAGATTTTATTGCCCAATATATGGTGATTTTGGAATAAAAGCGTGCATGCTTTTATTCCCCCCATTGAAAATACACTATAAAAGCCCATGGTCAGGGGACATTGGATCCCTTTGTAACCTATTGACACCCATTGATGACATTTAATTGACCCCTATTCTCTAAATATTATACTTTTACAGTGTTTGGAATACATTTAAGTAAAATTTAGAATTTGAAGAAAAATCGGATATACCCACTTTAAATAATGATCAATCCCTTAGACCTACCTTTGTTGAACTGAAGAACTCCATAAGGACATGGTCCATACTAGTTGGACAAAAAAGCAGCCTACACAGAGAACAATGAGCCTTTGTAGCGTGGATGGCGCTTGGAATGACGCGAGTCCCACGATACACATAAGGCGCTGGAAGCCCAGCACCCAGCGGTTCTTGAGCAGACTGCGCAGCGGTCCGATACCCAACAGGAGCGGACTCAGCTTTACTAAGGCAAATGCCTCGAAGCCAGATATCTCCAACTCATTTAGTGGGTAGAACCAGATCATAGGTGCTACCCCCTGATATATCGACCAGTACATATAACCTGAAAAGACAAGAAATCTGTTACGTCATTGTCTGATGGAATGCAAAAAAATGAATCTTTGATGATAATTTTAGAGTCTGAACTAGATTTACCTGTTTACAGGTTATTACCTCTTTCATGTAAATTGTATGACGGTTGTACATACAGTACCCTCAACCTCACGGGGTCCATATCCCTTTTATGTTGATTGTACAATCCACATGTAAATCTGATGTAAATCTATACAAAGCATATCAGCCAAGACACATACAGAACTGCAGCATATCTCAAGTCTAAAGGGGCATTAAACTAGGGACCTGTCATTTATTACTACCCGGTGCTACTTGTAGTACTAGTACTAGTTGGGGGGGGGGGGGGGGTATCTTGGTGGATTTTCATACAGCGGCAAATTGTTCTGCTTTTTAGAAATACACCCCCTCCCCTCCCCGAAAAAAAGTTATTGCATCAGCAAGGTTAGTAACTAGTCTTAAATGGAGGGCATTGAGTTTTGACCCCCCCCCCCCCCTCCTCCCTCGTGCACAGGAGCTTTAATATCTTCTTTTGGGTTGGTCCTCCCACCAACCCTTTTAACATCGTGCACAGGAGGTACACATCCCTCTGTTGTCTATTGGAAATTAGAGACATGGGTGCCATCCTGTGGAGATTATAGAAACTAGTCTAGTTTGTTATATGAATTTACTGCAATTTACTCTTTAACACTAGTAGGTATGGTATCATACTTCTTACCCATAAACCTTCTTTCTTCTTCGAGTCTCCATCACTTTTATATAACCTCATAGATCAGTCTGTCCATTGCTAATAATATATAGACATAGACCTATGGCTAGACAATATTTTGGTATCGTTCCCCCCGAGGTGAGGCTGGGGCCGTATCCCACAAAGCTGCAGGCTGAGTGGGAAGCGGCCCCAGCCTCACCAAGGAGGGAACAATACCAAAATATTGTCTAGCCATGAGCCTTTGCCTTTATTTCATGTCGAAACATGTTAAATCATGTAAACAAACCATAAACCATGGTGACGTCACAGGCCATGAGATACGAGGTCTGTGCTCTTTAATGTAAAAAATGTCAATAACCTCAGTACATCACCTACACTGTCACTGGAAGTGTGGAACCCCCTATGTTGGCTATAATCCACCGAGCCCCCCCCCCCCCCCCCCCCCCCCCCGCCCTCAGTTGGCAATAAACGACTCAGCCCTTATCAGCCCGTTTTTTATTTATAAACACTGGACTAAGACCTTGCCTCAACTTGACTCTTGAGAGAGGTGTGAGGTGAAGCGGGCGATGTGTTAAATCGCTTTTCGAGGTCTGGGTGGAGTTTAAAAATAAGCCCACTCTCAATATCAGAATTGAATTGTCATCAATTTATTTAACAAATGATTTCAGTGTGACGTTCCCTAAACTCCCTTCCAGCAAACACGTGTAAATATCCGTCTAAGGCCTTGGCATATATAGGCCTAGGGCATATATACCAACTACAGTCTACTGCAGAGTACCGGTATCGTCATGCATTGGTCCCGGCAGTGACCGGGCCTGACCCCGGCCCCTGCGACAGGTGCGCGCCCGGGCCTGGGTGGGATCGGCCGGGGAGTGTCAGTGGGTGCTGACGCCCACATATTCTTTCACTCATATCTACCAAGCGGAGCAGCGCTATCTCTCTACATTTCACACATATCATCTTCAGATTGGTATTTACTGTCTGCACTATTCAGACAATAATTACCTAAAATGGTTTCCCTGAGAATAGTTCGGAAGCCCATGTCGCCGGCCTTTTCGCGGCCCCCGCCTCCGTCCGCCATTTTCGTTGTCAGCGGTCTGTGTCACAGTGTTTATTTGCCGCTAAGTGGTTAAAAAATAAATGAAAGAAAGTGAAATAATTCATATTCATGATGACGATTATTAATACTCCAAATATTGAATTAGTTAGTACACTCTATTGGACTCTGTCACATCAATCCTGTTACGAAACATGCCTAGAGTCCTAACTCTGTATTTATTTGTGAGCGATAATAGGGTTGTCTTTAAATTGGACAGCGGGAAACGATTTTGACCAACTCGATTCCACAATTTCTCATATTTCAAGGCAAAATGCCATTCGGGCTGAAGCCGGCTTGCATTTCATGCACGGCCACATCATCCTCCATATGGAGAAAGGATTCTAATGGCGATATTTTGTGCCATAACTGTGCCACAAACAATTTTGGCAACGGTAACGGCAAGGATGGAGGTGACAACGGCAGTGGGGACGGTGACGGGAACGGAAAAGGGGGAGGCCGATCAACCGTGGGCAGTCACTTTGTCGGGAGGATTCGAAAAAGTGCTCGTCTAAAGCCTTCAAAATACAGATACCAGCCCACCACAAGAACTATTGCCACCAAGGGGAAGAGTCGCCGAGTCATCTTCAAGAAGAATGTGAGTGTATTCTCATAATTCTGTTCTTTGTCAGCTGACACTATAGTGACAGTGTACTGACAGTGACAGTGTCAGCGTCACTGATGAATCAGACTTGTCTAATGCCTTTTTCAGAAGAGAATCACAGTTGTTTTCCTTTTCAATGAAGATAAAGACACGGCCTAATCCCTAAAAATGTCACTCACTCTGAATGAAAAGGAGTGCCATGAAACTGTTATAAAGAGCCTTAAAAAGGTTACTCCCCATGTTCACTGAATGACCAGGGGCGGCGGAACATACTGGAAGTTGGGGGGGCCAAGGTCCCAAAAATATATATTTCGCTTATTTCGCGCATTTATTTAGTAACTTATATGGCGAAAATATGGTGTGAATCAGTGGGTAAAATAGCATGTCCCCCCAGGAAATTTTGGAAATTTAGAAGAGCAAGGGCCTATTTTAGTGCGTTTTATGGGGAGTTATCAATAATTGCTATCCTGGTTTTCAATTAAATAAACCGTGCTATATAAAAAGGAATGTAGCAAGAACAAATAGGGCAAAATGTTGGGGGGGGGCCAAAACATATTCTGGCCCCCCCAACCTGAAAGTTGGGGGGGCCGTGGCCCCCCTGGCCCCCGTGGTTCCGCCGCCCCTGATGACTGATGATAAAAGGATCACTACACCCCCCCCCCCATACACACATACCGGTACGTGTTAAATGTGTTTTTCACACTTCTAGATAATCATTGACTCAGGGTTTAATTAACCCTGAGTAATATACACCTACTAATTTTGCATTTTAAGACAATTTTGTGACATAGGAGAATCTTTGTATTTCGGTTATCATTCGAGATAGACAAAAGCGGAAAAAAACATGAGATAGGCAAGGTCGGGGGACAGCATTTTCCGCAATTTCTTTTCTAAAAATCTCAATTTTTCTTGAAGAAATTGAACTGCGATCTTCACGAATTTATTTCTCTCTTTCACTATTATGGAAATGTAGTAAAAAAAAGCTACCACCTCCATGGGCCTCCATAGGCTGCAAGGCATTAAGTTTTTGGGTGCAAGATAGAAATGACATTTTGAGCGAATTTGCCCGTATTTCTCTCTTTCTACCCCCAAAGCGGGCAAAAACTGGGTACATTCTACCGCCAGGACCTATGGAACAAGTCACATCCACTCTATATCTATATGTTAACAGATAGCGGTTATGATACAGATAGCGAATGTACACCAGGGCGGGGGCACAGGGCATGGACGCGTAACACACGCCGCCCTGTAGCCGACCGACACGGCGAAACGGAAACGGCGATGGTGTCGCTGCTGATGCTCCGATCGACTCGCTTTACGGCCGAGACGTAAAACAGCGGTTACGCGCTGCTGGGCGCTGACGCCGACAGCCACCTGCTCGCCCCCAGCCACCTGCTTTCCCACAGCCACCTGCTCACCTACAGCCACCACCTGGAATTTGATTATATATGACTTCCAATATATGAAATTAGGGTAGCTTTTTCTGGCGATTACGATTCTGCTGTCAGAAATGAGAAATAATGTATTGTACTCAAATTAGATCACTCATTCGAATTCATTTCTGATGCCAGAATTGACAGATTACCCTGAGTCATCTGTGAGGCCACTCACACACTCCATTTTTCTTCAAGCTATTTCACATAGTGTGAATGTCAACAGTCTATATTTCTCTTATTTCACCTCTTTCAGGTCAGTCGGGCGCCCAATTCTGTAGCTACAGTCATAACCAGCGACCATCTCTTCTACAACGTAAGTAACCACCAAAAACCTTTTTCTGCACACAGGCCAATGTGACCTGTGTCGCAAGATCTTACACAGGCCAAACATATTGCCTTCTACACAGGCCACATCACCCCTCTAAGGGCCTCTTTTCATATAAATAAATACAGATTGTATTGATTCTTTCATAACAGCTCACAAACTCAATTAAAAAATGTTAAGATTAATTCACAGAAAAAAATACTTTATTGTTTGGATACACCTAACTCAGCTTCTAATAGGAATATTTGAGAAATTCTTTCACTGTCGGAAAGCTGAGGTCATGGCCGGCCATTTAGGCTGATGCCTGATGGGCTCACATCGGCCGTTACGATTCTACATCGGCAAAAGCCGATGTCATTTCGGCAACACTGAAATAGTAACTATCAGTACAAGTTTTGAAGTAAACTTTTAATAAAACGCTTTAGTTGTTGATAATTCATCAATGCCCTGCCACTACAGACAATTCTAAATTATTCATTGGATCCTCAGTGAGATACAAAATTATCTTCCTCTAGTACCACAATATAACTGGAGTTACTGGACATGTAAATTCCAGACTGTTCAATAACGAATAGTTTATTTACTAGTTAATATAATTGCTTGTTAAAGAATGCCTACATGTTTGTGATGTATTTCCCCACCAGGGCATGTACCACCAGATCGGTGACGTGATGTCATTGATGGACTATGACGGAGGTATCTACTATGCCCAGCTGCGCGGGTTCCTTCAGGACCAGTACATGGAGAAGAGCGCTGTGTTGACGTGGTTACTGCCCACCGCAGCCAGCCCTGACACGGGCTTTGACCCCGCTACCTTCATACTTGGTTAGTTTATTCTACCTAGTCACCATCAATTATTGCTCATTTCCCGCCACCACTTGGGTAATACGCAAACTAAACCTCCAAAGTGGTTCATACAATATCAAAATCTAGGTGCAGGGTAATATGAGGGCTTTTGAAAAAATAGTATAGTGCTATGATTTTACAATACTAGGAGAGCAGTCAAAGTTTAAAAACTGGGAGGGTTCTCCCGTTGCAGGTAATACGCGATAATCTACAGTAGTATATTATAGTGGCACTCACGCAATTATCTTGAAAACGCTAGCAAAATCATACTTTAAATGGTACCAAAAATTTACGGTAACATGCATTGTATTATGCTATTGAAGAACATTTCAAAACATACTTTATTTCAATATTTCAAAATACTTCAGCTCTTACCAGCTAGTTTTTGCAACAATAAAGTAACAACTCTAATGGCTTGCGATCTAGACTTAGCAATCAATTAGGTTAATTTTTTGAAAATTCCTTCCAGGCCCAGAGGAAGATTTGCCACGTAAATTGGACTATATGGAGTTTGTGTGTCATGCTCCGACCGAGTACTTCAAGGCTAAGTCTGCGCCGTACCCGACGCGCCCCTCCAGCACTGCCGAGCTGGGCTTCATCTGGACCAGCCTCGGCCCCCAGATCATTCCCGCACCGTCACACTCGGAGATATTCGGGTTATCGCGACCCAAACCTGAGCCCAAAGAGAAGATTGTCCGTGAAAAGAAAGAGGATAAAGAGAAGAAGGAACCCAAAGAAAAGAAGGAGGTGAAAGAGAAAAAAGAACTGCCAAAAGAAAAGGGTGTGGCTAAAGAAAAGGAGGTGAAAAAGGAGGTTGTGAAGGAGAAGAAAGCAGCGGTGAAGGAGAAACGGTGAAAGAGAAGCGGTGATGAATCATGGAGTATAGATGTGCGTTCTGCATTGTAATCGACAGACTTCAGATGTTGTTCACCCTAGATGGCGCTCATGGCTCCCATCCAATTGCGATTTTGTTTATGCGAGGCTCCAACCGGGCGGGATCCCCTTGTTCCTGCTAATGGATGGATGGTATCTAGATACTCGTGGAATGAGGCGGCTAATTTCAAAGAGCTTAGTATCCAGGAAGACATTTAATATTTCGCTCTAAAAAAACCTTTGGATTTCCAAACGTGTTCCATCTCTGAAATATGGTTTAAAAAAAGAAGTACCGGTAATAATTGTGTCTAAAATGCTAAGAAAGCTAGTTAATATTCAGTGAGCGCCTTTTTATAATGTCCAGGAACGCTTCAAAAATGCACTGCCACAGTTCTAGCGTTATCCAGTGTGAACGGCTGATGACGTGTATATAGACTTTGTTGTCGAGAATGTTAGTGTTGTTTTGTATTCATCAATCATTGAAGTTCAAGTTCATATTTATCATCCCCAACTTTGAGGTTCATACATCTAATTAAGTCTTTAAAGGTCGCATATTGCTTTAATAGATTATGGCCTGGGGAGTAGGCTCACCAAGGCTGCATTCATGTACTATGGGGACAAAGGGAATAGCACATTAAAGTACTATGTCACTCTTATTGAGTTAGCACTGGATACTAGATTATCAGATAATCACCCGAGCCGCATAGTACTTTAATGCAATATGCAATACGAATGCAGTCCTGGCGACTAACTTCCATTCATCATGACCACATTACAGGGTTGATACATTCCCAAATAGTCGGGATACCGTTTTGAACAGCGAGTTACTCACCAGCGCTGCACCTGGTGCCTCATAACGACAAATGAACATGAAGCTTAAGGTAACATCATGTCCTTAAAGGGTTAGTATTTCATACTTTAAGTGAAGTTTGTACCATGTAGGGATGTTAATGGTAGAGGTTGTAAATGGATCTGACAGATTAACTTCACCATGAAACTGCTGTGTCCAAGAAACGACCGGTCAAGACGTCTGTGAATATTTGAAAATCATATATTTTGCCAGTTTCCAAGAACCCAGTATGTTTATTGGGAAAGATTATTTCCCTTTTACTCAGGGGCTTCTAAAGATCTGATAATCACTGAGTGTGTCCGTTGTTGATGGACGGAACCAGTGCCCTGATTGGTTCTCCTCTTGTTTGGTAGAGGGCCTTGGTGCACCACCTGGGTACAATGGACGGACTAGGACGGGTCACTGTAGTGTGACGGCCAGTTGGGACATAGCCATTGAACGCAGCAGCGGCTTAGCTTTTTTTCTTGTTTGATAAATAGGCCGAATCTTAAATACAAATTCTCTTAAATATGGTGATGTGTATCCTTAGCTCAAGTTGACAACCATGGTACTCCGACCATGTAAGGTGACTGATATCTGCATCATTTGTATATACATCATTACTCATGTGTATAGTGATAGTATATTGTAGTACATGTATGAGTATGTACAATGTAATAAATTGTATATTAACTTTTACTAAAATGTGTTTTCAACAATACTTTTTTCACGTCGATATTCTCTCTCTGTTGTCTTAAAGTAAGATTTCGCAAATATTGCTATTACCGTATTCGACGTAATAAGCGCACACCCCCTAATAAGCGCACACCCCCGTTTTTGGCCGATTCTTATACTAGAAATAACCAAAGATATTTCATTTTTTTACCCTAATCAAACTACTACTAAAAGGTGTTCATAATAATTTTTTAAGCGCACTGTGCGCTTATTACGTCGAATACGGTAAGCATGAATGCCTGTCATAGCCAGTCTTATTTCAATCATTTCCTTCACAAAAAAGGTCTACCTAAAGTCAAGAAAATCACCCCCCGCCATCATTAAGATCATTAGGCTAAAATGGGTAGGCTAGAAAATAGATTTCCTGGATGTTGATATTGACTACCATAATAGTGACTTGCACTGCCTACATATTACATACAGTGCAAATACAAATATGCACGATACACAGACTAGATGCACTGCATTGGTATAGGTGTTATACTGTGACAGCGGAACAGGGGAGCCTGGGGGCCCATGCGGCCCTTGTGAGGCCCCTATCCCTCAAAAGGCCCCTATCCCTCAAATATTTGTAGGATAGGGGCCGTTTGAGACTTAGGGCCCACCTCAGGTCCCTATATAGCAAAAAGTCCCTATCCCACAAAATTTTGAGACATAAGGACCACATTTAAACAGCCCGTATATCACAAATATTTGTAGGATAGGGGCCATTTGAGGGATAGGGACATGTCAGGCCCCTATCCTACAAACAATCCCTAAATATCAAAAGCCCTATCCATTTGTAATAATTTCTATGACTATTTCTTTCTTCTGCAGCAAGAAAGTATGCCTCACAATAAGTTAAGGGTACCTTCTGAGGTTAATATCTATAGCCTGCAGACTGATACCTGTTATCACTGTGTACACTCTAAAACCATGATGAGGTATTTTCCAACCTAAAATACTCTGAGAAGCCCACACACCCTCCCCCTCCTCCTGCCTGTACTGACCACAGTATGTTGATGTCAACCAGATGGTCAGTCACTTGGAGTGGAGATGGAGCGTTGATATATGACCACCAGGGCAGTTTGGTAAGATGACAAGGGGGGGGGGGGCAACAAGTGATAATAAACATGCACAGTGGGTCTGGACCCCGGGGTTTGGACAGAATGTGCCACTGCTTTAATGTACCACTGTCTGACTGTACCTGGTCATGCAAATGGTGCATTGCGACCACTGCATGACCACCTTGGTAGTATATAGTGACTGGTACATTGTGACAGCGATACATTCCCCATAGGATTCGAGGACAGCTTTCACAGACCTCAGCCAGTCTAGGCCCTTCCGTTTCCTTTATGTCAGACCATTTTGAGGGATAGGGACATGGAAAAAATATTTGTGGCTTTGGGACTTCACATGGGCCCTATGTCTCAAACCGTTTTGAGGGATAGGGGCTGTTTGGCATATAGGGACTTCACCTGGTCCCTATCCCTCAAACGGACCAATTTTGAGGGATAGGGGCCTTTTGAGGGATAGGGGCCTCACAGCCCTCCCCCCCCCCCCACCCCCAGCTTTAAAGTTGGGGGGGGGGGGGGAGCAAGTATGTTTGCCCTCTTCCCCCCCCCCCCGCCAACTTTTTGGGAAACAATACCATTGTAGACTCAGAACACCCTAGAATTCATCAACCCAAAGGTACAGTGCCTAACAATTATGTCCCCAAGGCTTTGCCATACACCTTTAGAAGTCCTTACCAAAACGAGGGCACGTACGTATGCCTGGCCTCGGTTAGAGTCCCAACAAACGGCTTCTTAACATACCATACTCACCAAATTTACTACCTGGTATTTGTATCGTTAAATAGAGGAACAATAAAGTTTCCTGTCTGTAAGATTATTATTTTTGTGGGGGTGGTGCCCCGTCTTTGGCACTTACTGAAAGGCGCTACATGTAGTAAACATTTTGCCAAATAAAAATGTTTTCGACTCCAACTACACTGTGTAGACACAAGTTCTTTGAATAAGCACCGGTCTGGTATAAGCGCCGGCGGTATTGCTTGAATAAGCGCCGGGAGTATTGCCTGGTTGTCATTATTAAAGATGGTGTATCAGCTAATAAACTTCCCAAACTTTTTCCTTAAAAGGGATGCCATGGGTTCTATTTTAGCTAATACACAGTACCCAATATTTGCAAGATATTTGTCTATAAATACATGATTTGAGATGTTTAACAATGTAGCCTATTCACCTCACTGACTCAGTCACTCCCCCAGGTGAGTACAGGGGAAACTTAGCCTGGTAGAGAAAGCACTGAGCCATGCAGTATAAAGACATAGGGAGTTTTAGTGTCGAACTACAGTATAAAAGATTAAGACACTGCTTGTGCTAATTTCATATGTTTAGATAATGCCAATCAGCTTATAAGTTGGGGAATATACATGTATAGAACATGATATACAATAGGAATATGACAAATCTAAAAAATCTCCAAACATTTAGCTGACACACCATCTTTAAGCGTATGGGGCAAAACGGTATACACCATATACCTCTATGACTAGGTGTATAGCACCCACACCAAAATGACTATGACATGTAGCTGGAACAAAAGAGGAATGCACTCGCCTCTCTTGGTGACATACATCTTGGTACCTGGTACGACAGTAGATAGCGGAGAGCTGAACTTGCATAGACTGGATGGTTTCCAGATTTTGAGATGTGCCCAGAGGGGGAACACAGTGTAAGGGCATCTGGTGACAAATGAAGATATGGCAACTTCCCAACACAATCCATTGTAATGACCGAGTCATATGCATATTGCTAAGTAGGCGTGAGGGATGTGAGTCACGCGAGGGGAGGACTTGGTGTGTATTATAGTGCATGGCGGCCTTCACCGACTTGATTATATTCTCTATGGTCTAGGCATAGCGAATCTCCAGTATATTTATTCCCATTGGTACTTACGTTTATAATTGACTCAGGTTTACTCTGAGTCTTGTGCGACGGGTAGCAGGGGGTCTCTCAGCCTAAAATTTAAAACAGCTGTCATTCCTTCAAAATTGGAGCTTTTTCTCTCAATTTTGTGTCATTAGATGCGGTACAATGTTGTCCTTCCTATGTAATCGCGCTTTAATCCATTTTCAAACGCTTCCCCCTGAAAAGCATGATTTTAATTTTGTGTCTAAAATGGTGGTAATTTGCTTCAGCATAGAGCCCTATGGGAGCCTGTAGATAACCCTTGACATTTAACAGTTACATATTGAACGGGCTCAGTGCTAAGTCAATGGGACAGATCTCGGCAGCCGACCAAACCGGGGTGAGACACTTTTTTTCAGCAAGCTTTGACTGGATCCAATGGTAATTTAACACAGGGAAGTACTACACTACTTCCCAAAGGAGATGCCATCCTATATCATATACTAGGCCCAACATACGCTGCAGTATGTTAGATACCGGTATGGTAATTTAATGGTAATTTAATATATATGTTGCTGTCCAGTGTTGTTCAATACATGACAAATATTTTGAGAACAAAAACAGACAACCCTGTAGTAGGATATAGCTCAGACCCTACTAAGCACTATTCGCTGTTACTTACAATATGGACATGGGAGCTTTTTATTCAGTGTGTGTCTGACATAGACGTGAGAGGACAAAAGACATAGATAGCCAAGATCGGGGAACATGAAAATTTGAATTTGGGCCTAAGTACCCCCCCAAAAGAAAGTCAATGTCCACATTTTTTTTGAGTATACCCTTTTTTTGCGCGGCTTGCCTCACTCGGTGTGGCTTTCTTAGGGCACCTGCGTCATGCGACCTATAGGTTGTGTGGTGCAGGCCTATAGTTAGTTGTGAGTTCCTGACTTGTGACGCACAATTTGGGTATGCTATCCGAAACAGTCCAGCCAGGATATAATAGGGGGAGCAATGGATGGATATGGATAGTGGACTAGGGTAAACCAAAGGTGCTGAATTCATTTCTGTTATGTGTAGGATGATATCTAGGTCGGAAAAAGGTCAAAATCAAGGTCAAAGGTCACATCTTTAAGAATCCCATTAATACAAGAGTGCACCCTTTCTCTTTCTTACTATGATAAATGATACATTTCCCTTCACACCTCTACCTGACCCTGAGTCTAGTTAACGGGGGAAGGGGAAGGGGAAGGGACTCGGGGTTGGGACTCGGGGGTGAGACTCGGGGGTGGGACTCGGGGTTGGGACTCAGGGGTGGAACTCGGGGGTGGGACTAGGGGTTGGGACTCGGGGTTGGGACTCGGGGTTGGGACTCGGGGTTGGGACTCGGGGGAGGGACTCGGGGTTGGGACTCGGGGTTGGGACTCGGGGGTGAGACTCGGGGGTGGGACTCGGGGGTTGGGACATGGGGTTGGGACATTAGCTTGGGATTTGGGGATGAACAATATTATTATATGTATACTCCTATATGATGATACTACATTTCCCCCCGAACCTGAGTCATTTGTGATGCAGTCACACGTTCAATTTTTATTGTTCACACGAAGATTCTATCGATTCTCTTAGGTTTGTACCTCTTTAAACCTCAGCTAGCGTGTTGTTAAATGAAGTCTAGGATAAACAGGGGTCATCTCATCCTTGCTACAGTGGTCATAGCTTTTATCCTATCTTCATTATAGAGAAAAAGAAGTGCAATTCTCGCACTGTGTTCCCCTCTGATCTGAACGAAACGAAAAGGAAATTCCGACCATTTACCAACCGTGTCAGTAGACTAGGTGAAGGTGAAAGGAAATCATTTAATGAGCACAATTGGGTTAATGACTGCGCCATATATAAACCCTGATACACCCACTGTGCTATCATGTGGTGCACTTTTCGTAGGTCACTCTAAGTCTTAATTACTCTCATAATACAGTGGAAACCTGACTGAACTACCTGCGTCTGTTTTTGGACGTGCTCTCTGATATAGTGATCTCAGCTGATTAAATCTGAAGTACAATGTAGAAATTGACTTTTAAAAAACACAAAAACAATCCAATCCCCTCGAAGAGGAATATTTATGTATACATGCAGCTGAACCTGTGTAATTGACCCAGGGTACCCTGGGTCTCTGTGAGACGGTTTTCGCCAAAAAAAACAAATGGGTCAGCTGACTTTGAAAATTCACCCTGCCTTTGTTTTTTGGTATTTCTGTACCAAAAGAAGCTTATGTGCTACTTTGGAACTATCTTTGTCTCCCTGCTTTGTTCATAATGTCTGTAAAAAGATCCCACTCAAAATAAGCCAAACTAAAAAGGTAAAAAAGAACCCTAAAAACAGGTCGGTGTGAACTAATGCTGAAGCATAGGCCAGTGACCTTGAATCTAGCCTTTAAAAGATGAGCATTCTTCCTATACCTACAATGGTTATGATAAAAAAATTATACATTTTTGACAACAACAGTTACAATTTCCACTCTAAAGAAAGGTCAGTGTAAGAGGTGTAGCTGATCTGTAACGGCCATATATACTGAACACTGAACACTACATTTCTGGACAACCCAATGCTATCTCTATGGGAGAAGGGGTGACAATAGTGACTGAGGGAGGTCACTTGATAATTATTATTCTTTTGATACATGATGGTCGGTGTTTGTAGAGTAGGTGAGGTGACATACAAAGAATAGTGAGTACACACCCCCTCCTTTGTTAAACAACAACAGGGAAAGCGGGAGCCTACCCAAGAATGCATTTCGTCTGCTCACTCTCCATCCTACTGTCTGCGCTCAAATGTAGGACGCAACAGACCTAACATCTGCTAGGAGACTGAGTTTTCACGACACTACCGACCCTATTTGCGGTATGCTAAGGCATTCCCACAGTGCAGTCTACTAGGTCAGACAAACGCCACCAATTTTTTCCCGCGCCCAGATTGCCAGCAGCGGAGCAATGATATCAGGTAAGTTAGTGTCGAGCAAAGTTGTGTTGTGCAAAGTTGTGTCTGGCAAATTAGTGTTGGTGAAGTTCAGCAAGCTCTGTGTATACTTCCACTGTAGTCGACTGCTGCCCGATGCAACATGCACACACAGCTAAATGGAAAGGTAGATATATATCCGTGGTTTACGCTCCGATTGACTCGCTTTTGGCAGGGACAGAAACGATAGGAGTGTGTAGCCAGGTAATGTGCTCACACCTGCCGGCTCACCCACACTGCCCAGAACCACCGGCTTGCCCACACCCACCTGCTTGCCCACACCCACCTGCTTGCTCACACTCACCTGCTTGCCTGAAATGTGATTACATAGTCATATGAATTGAGGGTATTTTTGAACTAGGAATCAGTCTATGCTGTCAGAATTGAAATAATCATTGTTCCTAAAATGATTTATGTAGCACCGACACCCTCGCAGCAGCGCGGGAAAAGGGAGTGTTCATTTATTATTTACAGGGGGGGTGGTGAGATTTCGCGCGGAGGGGAGAAATTTCTTTTACGCCCCCCCAGTGGGCAAACTAACGTTGATTTAATGTTGATTCAATAGTAGCAATAACATACTATCAACAGTTGATAAAGGGTTTGTTTATGGTTGATATTGATGAGGTCGTCAACGTTGACAAATCATCATTTATTCAACATCAATATCAATGGTTGATACAGGGTTTGTTTAAGGTTGATATTGATGAGGTCATCAATGTTGTGAAATCATCATTGATTCAAAGTTGATATGGCTGTACTGAATCAATAGTATGATCATCAACCATGATTTCATGTTGAATAGTCTATGTTGAATCAACTACTGAATATCAAGTTTGAATCTACTTTGCATCAACAGTGCACATTTTACATTGTTTCAAAGTTACTTACTCAATGTTGAGGCAATATTAAATATGTGTTACACATGGAAGTTGATTCAGCTACAGCCTGTCAGCATTGAGTCAACTTGCATTTTTCAAAGCTGAATCAGAGTTACACATGTAATTCTACTTTGAATGCAATGATGATCCATGGTTAGAACATGAAATTAACTTTGCTGAATGTATACAAAATTATATGTAAAAAATAGTCAACTAGCTTTTGAACTTTGTTTGATAAATCTTTTATTGGGGATGACAATAATGGTCACAAATGACACCATAATGATCTGCGTGTATAATCAGTGATTTTATTTATAAATAAGAGTACATGCATACTTAACTCATATCAGTAACTTCCTTTTGGCATTCATCAGCTGTTCATTAGGCCTGGGTGCTGTTTCTCCACAAATTGCGGACGTCCACAAATTTGCGGACGTCCGCAAATATATTTATGGAGCTCCGCAAATATGTACGGATGTCCGCAAATATATACGGAGGTCCATATTTGTATGCTTAAGTATAGAAAGCGAAATTTGCGGACATCCACAAATTTGCGGAATACAGATTTGATAAATTTGCGGGGCTCCGCAAATATATACGGGGGTCCACAAATTTGTGGAGAAACAGAATACAGGTCAAATCAGGATAATACCCATCTTGTCAATTAGCGGCAGTTTAGCCAAATGTGATCATCAACAGCCTGTTTTATTCCATTTTTGGGTCCGAATATGATAATTTCTAAGTAAGTAAGGAATTCTGGGATTTATAAAGGGGGCACAATAGGATAGATCCAGTTGAACAGTATACAATGTTTTAGTAGAAACTACAAATATCAATCATTATGTGGATGCGACCATAAAAATGTCTTTATCACATTCCTTCCATTTTTTGGCATGGCAATGGCTGTGTAGTGTGAATGGAACAAAAACGTTTTGTTTTAGCTTATTTTTACATCATGGGGTAGCAACATAATATACTTTTTTTATATTAGAGGTTGCAATGGGTCTTTGGTGTGGTTAAAGAGGTCGGTTTTTCTTTTATTCCCAACCGATGAGGGCCACAATCTCAATACAATTAATACAATTGATTGGTTTTCATGACAGACAGAAAATGCAGTATGTGGCAATTTCCCATAGAAAACATTCTAGCATGTACCAATGTAATGACATGGCCTCCTGGTGTTATGGATTAGATCCTCAAAGGTTGGGATGTAGTACTAAGTATATGAACTTGACCAACTTTGAGCCATAATCATTGCTTTGTGGTTGGTCCAAATAGTAATGCTGGCATGAATATATCATTTCTAGAGTTCACTCCTTAATTCTTACCATTTTATAGGCATAGTAAAATGGGTGATAATCAGCATTCAATCTTTTATCTTTATATGAAAACACATATTTTCACAATTATGGTTAGCTGTTCAACCACACATAGTTGTAAGTAGAAAAGATATTAAAATAAGTGTAATACAAAAAGATGGGGAAAATACAATCATTAGTTTAGAATATTTGGATTTCCATTACAACCATCATTTCATCTTACATAAGTAGTTGGATACCCTGTTGTCAAATTGCAGTCCATATTGTTAAGATGATGTCCACATATCAAATTAGTGGCCCCAGTGAAACTAGAGGTTGTATAAAGAAAGAAATGTCATGTGTGAAAGTATTCAAGACTTTTGTTGCAATTCAGCTTTTGGATCTTGTCATCTGATGTTTACCTCCCTCCCCCATTTTTTGGTAGCCAGCGTATCAGTTTATTCAACAATATTGTATCTGGTGTCTGGATGGTTGTTCTCCTTCTTGACTCTTGACTCCCCCAGGTTGCTAGCATGGCATCTGTAAAGGAAAAAAAGATATTTGTGGTTCAACTTACATTCATGAACTTCTTTTGACAACTAATAGAAAATTCCTGCATTTCATGGGGTAAATAATTATATACATTCAAATAAATGTCATTTATGGATGATTTATATGCACTTTCTACCATATTTATCAAAAATTGTTATCCAAATATTATACAGATACTTAATGCTCTAAATATTATACAGTCTGTGAACAAGTTGATGCATTTCCAACAGAGACTCTTTTAGATATCATATAATAATAAGCCATACCATTCCATCATCACTGATTCTGCAAATTTTCCCTTTCTTACTAGCTATCTATTCCTATTTGAAATGTATATGTATTAGTCCACATCTAGAGGTTTTGCATAAAAGTATTAAATCAGAATACATGTATATAAATCCAAACATACTGTTGTAAACATTCATTTAATCGAGGTTGCTTAGGAATGCAAACATACCGTATCGTCGCATATAGGTGCCCGGGTAGCTAATTATTTGGGTACCCTTGTGCCCCCGGCTCCTACTCAAATCAGGCAGCTATTCAAGGCCAGACAGCTATTGTTTAAGAGTCATGTATCCCCACTCCTACCTAAGGAAAAAGAGAGATCATAAGGCATTTAATAGCAAAACCAACTTGCATTCATAGTCATTATTCTAAACAAAGGTGTGCATCTGCTGTATAGGGGGCACACTAATTGATCAAAGATAGCAAATTCTAGAGCAAACACCACCCCCTACCCCGGGCCACTACCCAATGGTATATAATGCACTAAATAACATATTAATGCAGCTGCTTGTAGTCATTGATAGGGACACCAGGCACCTATTCAACACCCGGCACCTATTAATTTTAAAGGCCTTTTACCCCGGGTCCCTATTCAAAACAGGCACCTATTCAAAACCCGACACCTATATGCGACAATACAGTAGTGGTATTTTAAATAAAAGTAGTTAACCTCCTCAAAAATGGAATTGGCAGATGTGTACTTTTGACTGTTTGACTGTTGCTAAAGAGGGAATGATGTGTGTGTGTGTGTGTGTGTGAGGGGTGGGGGGGGTACCCAGGTAGCTATCCTGTTCGCTGGTTTAAAGCTAACCACAGGGACTACCTAAACCTAGCAAAATCCAAGTTCAATGTCAAAATACTCTGCTATTGTGAATCAGCATCCAGGAGAACATGATTGGTTCAAACCGGGGTTCGAACCCTACTCTTGCTCAATTAGTAGTATTATTGCTATTTGCATGATACTCCCGAAAGTACCAGTATGTGGTAGCATAATATACCACATGGATAAATATTATTTATTGTGTAATATAGATATGTCAGTATTGGTGATATGTATGCTACAAATGGGTTAAATAAAGATTTTATAAAATTTAATACCTATTGTGCCATGGTGGGATTCGAACCCACACTCTTCATTAAAGGGGGTCTGTCCCCGCCAGAGAACAGCCATCTTGTGCCCTATGCTATGATTGAGACTATCCATGACCCGCCCACAGGCCCACCAACTAGTGCCCTTACCATAATGACCCCACAGTTGCCCAATCAATGGGACTATCATACAAACTCAGTGCTCTGTGCTGTCATCAGGGTCAGCGTATTACCCCTGCCCACAGGTCTAAACTAAGTAGCATGCTTAACTACTTGTAGTAGGTGTCTGTTTATACCACAAGGTATGACAGAGCTAGATGCCCATCATCTTTCAGACGGCGCTACTGTCTATGGTAAAAATACATGGTACAGTAGGGCCATTTAGGGTTAAAGATTATAGGTGTCTAGCTCTGTCATACCTTGTACTATATATAGTCATCTACTCCTAGCATAAGCATGCCACTCAGTTCAAGCCTGTGCCCCTGCCTGTCCTCCACCACAACAGGCCGCCTCTATGCACGCCTCAATGCACTTTGGAATAGTCCAATTTAATGTATGCAGTTTTGATACATACATAGTAGATCACCTGGGCATGTCCAATGACACAGCAGTGAGGGAACAGTAGCGCCAGCAGGGCAATATAGTGCCAGTTTAAGAAATGATCCAGGATTCCAGATCTGTTCTTTATAATAATTCGTCCAGGCCCAGTAATAGGCCTCAAGTGCTCGAGGCTGGGTGAAGAGGGCATGGTTGAGAGCATGGTGGAGAGGCGTGTACATGGGGAGGCATGTGGATGTGTGTAGCGGCATAGGGATGAGCGTAGAGGTGTGTAAGGGCATGGCCTGTAGAGGTGTGTGTGGGCATGGCGTGTAGAGGTGTGTAGGGCTATGGGGAGGCGTGTAGGAGAGAGGAGTGGATAATTATGCAGGAGTGTGTGTGTGTGGGGGGGGGGGGCCGACATACATATAGAGAAAGATCCCACAGATATACACAATAGGTGTTAATAGCATATAACCATAAAGGTGATTTAGGAGCCATGTAAGGCTTACTTAATGCATTCAAATAAAATAATTTTCCCGTGATTCTCCTGTATAGACTGAACAAGAAATAGCACTCACCTGTACATCCTTTCAGGTTCTTCTCCACTGGTGGTGTGGTAGAGACTGTCCATGTGGTCCTGGTGCTGTGCTCACATAGGACTGCTTGTATGTTATGGGCTGGGGTGTGTAGCTGTGCTGAGGTCACGGGTACACCTGGTAACCCATTGCATGCCTAAAGCCCAAATCACACCATGTGGAAGAGGACATGTTGTTTATCAGAATATCTTAGGTTTTATAATTATAAGCTATGAGATATTGACAAGGAAAAGTTGTGGTCTAGTTCAAACATTAAAAGACTTTCTTTTGAAAACCAGGTCCCTTGAATAGGCTGTGTATTTGATATGGATAAATCTCTGGAAAGGAAAGGTGATCAATTCTCATATGTCTTTGATATATATCTATATATGACAGATATAAGCGCTGCATAATAACTGATGTTATATAGTTACACTGCTGTCTCCACCTCACCACATGCAGGCCCTATACAACTTGTTACACTTATGTACCAGTGGGATTTGAAATAGACAAATATAGTATGCAAGTGTATTGATCAATAGGCAAGGGCCTCAATAAACAAGAGCCCTAATACACAACATTCTTAGGCCCATATTGCATTATGGGGTTTGGCCTTTACGGAAAGGTGCCCCAGTACCCTTCATGACTGCCAGCACACTACACATTGTGACTAGGTTTTGAGTCACCTGAGCGGAAGCACACATGGTAGGTACCAGTATTAGATAACGAAGGAAGTTTGGATAAATAAGATACATTGTTTTGGTCTTGTTATCTATCTGTTGCATTCGTTATATCATAGCATATACTGCTATATCGTAGCTTATATTTGAACCAATAAGTAATAACCATCCTCACATATTCTCCTCCAAGAGAGTAATATATTGCGAAGAAGTATCTAGGTATCACTAACAGGCATAATGCGGATAGATTGTCTATGTATATTCATGTATAAGTAAGTATTTTCTTGTTCAAATTTACTTTTTAGACATTCATGTTCCCAAGGGCACCCTCCATGAGAGGATTACACCATCACACTCAATTAGTCATGCCCACCCCTCCGACCAGGCCTTGGCTACGTGAGCCAGGTGAGACCTTTGTAACTGGGGGCCGTGTGTGGGCTTGGAGAAAGTGTCTCACACAATCGCTCTGTTGCTGCCTACTGCATTCCGACCCCCGCCCCCCCCCCACCCCGACCCCCTCCTATACCTCCCCTTCTCAGGCTTGGTGTCCGCATTGTAAGCCTGCCTCTTACCAGCCAATGGCCACGGTCACTAATGTGCAAGAGCCGGTCCTGTGACGTGGAAACTCGAATCTCCTTTATTAGGCCACTCAAAAAAAAAAAGTTGTTTCTCATCACCGCGCGCACCATAAAAATGGTGATTTGGGGAAAACTTTTTTCTTTTGTTAAATGATTTTTCATGAAAAATCGGTCAAAAGTCGACAAATATTGGCATATTTGGTATCAAATTAAAGCTTATGCTGTTAGGAATACAGAGGGCTAGGAATAACTAGCATTATAAGAACTTTTTCGGTTCAACAAACTCTTAACTACTAAAATGTGAAAATTGTGCGCAGAAAGTCTTAAATTCCCTATATATTTCAGCCCCCAGTAAAAAAAAAAAAAAATAAAAAAAAACGCCCTCGTCACATTTTTCACTGCTGGCTGATGAGAAACAATTTTTTTTTTTGAGTGGCCTTACATGGCTGGATAGTGCGATCACCCCCCCCCCCCCCCACCCCACTCCCGCCAGTTATTCTGTTGCCTAATTCTGCTAGTGAACTAGGGGAGTTCCGGGGCAGGGGGCACTCCCCTAGACTGGGGAACCATGTGTGAACACGATTTCAAGGGAAAGTGTCAATTTTTGGACCCTGGGCACAGGCCGCGTGGGCCATTGTTTAGGGCATTTTCAGGATATTTGAGAGAGAAAGGGGTACATTTTGAGACTATTTGACAGTTTATAAGGTGAAATTTGCACTGTTTTTCCTGTCATATGTATTATTCGTTTTCATAGTAATCCGTGACAAGGGTATATTTTTCATAGTCACAGATACATTAGGTATGTTTTTTTGCAAACTTTCCTGTGGAAAGGGTATCATTTCTGTTTCCCCCCATGATTAAGGTATCAAACTGTGCATGATGTTCACACATAGTTACTTCAGAAAAGATAGGGGGTGCCCCCCCCCCCCGTAGCAGTACACTCAGAGAGTTGTCAGACCTCATCTATAGCAGTCCCACTGAACTGCCCGCCCTTGCAGAAGTAGCACCTGGGGTAGGAGAATGTTAGGGTTGGTACAAGACAGGTATATGAACCATATCTCAGTGAGTTACAATTAATACACACGATTATTATCATATGTATAGACATATCTTTCTAAATAAAATTGCTACTGCCTTATACATTATATACCAGGTATTACTATTAATGAAAACTGCAGACTGCTACGACATTGATATAATATAATATAATACAGTAAGGGGTAATGGTACCATCATGGTAAAGCTACCCGACCACATGACAGCCTTGTTTGCCCACAAGAGCCGGCCCTATGATGTAGTAGCAATGGAAACGCGAATCTCCCCTATAGCAGTCCCACTGTGCTGCCCACCCCTGCAGAAGTACAAATGTAGCATCTACTCTGTGGCAGTTTCCTCTGCTGCTACGTCACAGGGCCTGGACTGGGGGGCAAACACAGGCCACCACGTGGTTGGGTAGTTTTACCACGATAGTAACATTACCCCTTACTGTATTTGAATAATTCTAATTAGTCCTACTCATACTCAGTCTTCACTATAATGATGCATAGTATGTGTATAATGCATCTCATTTACAGAGATATGCCTATTTTTATAATAATTCCTATCACTGTATCAATCTAACTGGGTGATATATGGTTCATATACCCTATAAAGTTTCACCCACGTGGCTTTTGTTTGCCTCCCACTGTTCTATTATTGGGTGCAATCTACAATTCTAACCTCTGCTATAGTAGGGTGATTACCCATATCAAGTGCCCCTGCCCTCCCCCAGTGCATATGATTATAGCCTCCCGTAATGTAGGGTCAGGTCAAGTCACACGTGGCTATAGAGTCTGGCTGGGAGTATGGATGACATTGACATGCAATTCATTTCGATTTTGATTAACACTATTTGCTCTAAACTATTCAATTATATTGATTTATTTCGTGACAGCTTAGAACTTGACAGCAGAATTTGTGACCCTAAAATACTCCTCAATATAATAAGATTTGTTTTCTTCAGTACTATTACACAAGCCGACCACACACCATGACAGGTACCAAATGATGAACAAAGTGAAGATGAACTGAACCAGCATATCTTTTGTGAGAAGACACAGTGGAAGATATACTGATATGTCATATAATTCATGATTAAAATGTTGGTGAAAGATTAAAATATTGGTGAGCCCTTGGTTATCTTAATCATTATATTAAGGTAGATGACATTTAGATGTGGAAATCACATGACTGTTATGATTATGGATTTATTGCATTATGCCCAAAAAACATGTGTGGATTCATTTAATTTTAAAAAGCATATTTCAGTACTTTTTTAATGTTAGAATTATAGAGGAAGGATTTCAAATAAACTGCTTGGCAATGTTCTGTACATTGTCACACTATTAAACCTCAGAAAGTGAAACAGAACCGCATGTATTTGTTTTGCGGGAGCACTTGATATAGGTACTAGCTACTGCCCACTGAAATCATGCATTTCCTTAAGAATATCAAGGAAGTATTTGTTAAATCATTATGTGAATGTTATCTATATCGATCTATTGCATCTGGGAGGGAAACTGTCCATTTCATGCAAATAAAGTACTTTCATCATATCATTTTAAATCAAATCTTAATGGGTGTGATAATTATATGCATTGAATGCATAATGTTTGTTGTTTAAAATGTAGTATGTGTCATGGAATACACATTTTTACAAGGAATGTGTATGCTTGTTGGAAATCATAGTGATGAAAAAATAATGAGATGATGAATACAATAAATTTGTGCAACAAATTGATGTATTTAAGTGTGATTTCTTAATATGGACATTGCATTTCAAGTAATAAGTTCTAACATAGTAATATTGATATAATGCTGATAAAAGGAAACAAATAGATATAATTTTATAGATATAGCAGCGTGGCAAATTTTGAATAAGTGCAGAGGTAATGAGAGTATTTAAATAAAAATTGAGGCAATTTTTGTATATCGAATAAGAGCACATCTTGGCTAAGTGTAGGGTAATTGGTACCATCTAAATTAACAAGTGCAGGTGCACTTATTCAATGCACTAGGGTATTAATAGTTTTCTCCAGTATTCCACGATACTATCAATACAAATTGCAATTTGACCACGGTTACATCAAAAGGTTAAAGCAATTAATAAGCCACAAGAAAGTTCCCCAAGTATTTCGTCTGTCAATAGAACCGGAAAATGTCATATTTTCATCAATGGCGATTCAGCACTAGCCATGATATGTTGTTTCAGTATTCATGATTGATAGGTGATTCAACATTACAGAATCAATGTTGAACTGCTTTAAGAATGCAAATAATGATTCAATAGTGACATGAGAACGCTGATTCACATGCAAAATTAGCCTCCTGATCAATGATAATATATCCATGTTGAATTAATGCTATCAAAGGTATGTTGAATCAATGTTGTAAGTTCTACATTGAAATAATTAGCAATCAAGAATGGTGATACAACGTCATTGAAATCAATGTTGAATCAACTGCAAATTCAGTATAGTATTTCAATGTTGATGTCTCAACTATTGATCAGATGTTGAAATAGGTGATGGTTGACAACATTGAACTGGTAACATTGTATCAATGTTGATAAAAGGTTGATAATCTGTGTAACCCTATATCAACCAGATATCAACGTTGAATCAAGGGTTTGTGCCCACTGGGCCCGCCCTCTCGAGAGCGCGTGGAACGTTTCGCGCCCCCCTCGCCAAAGGTGTCGAAAAATTTTCACCTCCCCCTTTGAACTATAGTAATGCGCTGGCTTTTTTTGCTAAAAAGGGGCTTACATTTTTACACCCCCCCTCAAGAGGGGGCAGAATTTTTTACGCCCCCCCCTCGGGAGGGGTCGGAAATTTTTATGCCCCCCCCCAAACCCACCACCCCCCCATGTAACTAATCAATGAACACTCCCTAAACCAAATAAATGCATCTCAATCAAACAACAGAATGATGTTACAATTTACACCCTCAATCCTTTCTTTTTATGAATGACTGTGTCTGGAAATCATGGTTATTAGAGCCCTGGGTCACATGTGATGTTAATCACACAATCAATCTTTGGCAAACCTGTGCACGTCATACTTTGTTATTACCGTGTACTGTTAGACTTGTTTTCATTTGAAGCACCATACCTATATTGTCTACGGGGGAGAGCCTATGCTGGTTCCAGAGGCATGTACCAGGAGGCTCAAGTAGTCGTGTGTCAAGCCTCCATTTTCCCTCTAGCATAATATAAAGATGATTTCTTCCACTTTTCATAATCAAAACAGAGAAAAAAAGAAAGTGTCCGAGTTCAAGTGAATATTTCTATGAAGTGTCCAAATTCAGGTGAAATCCATGCTTTTGAATTCCGAAGATTAGCTTTGTGAGGGACACGGTTTCTCCGAAAATGACGTTTTCGGAGACACCGGGATTCGAACCCGGGGCCTTCCGCTTGCCAAGCGACTGCTCTACCACTGAGCTACATCCCCATGTCCTATCAGATAGACCGTGTCTCAAGTTACTGGATTGGTATGGGAGGGGCGCAGTGACTACCTGAGCGGGCCACCCCTGCGGGCCAACCACTCAGGTACGGGGACTACTAAGCCCCTACACTACACCCTCTTAGCTTCAGCGTAATCCTTCACCATACCGATTCAGCCAATCATTGTTGGAACCAAGTCTCTAACTGCGTAACCAACTACCCATACTAGAGACCAACTCTTCACTACCTGCTCCTCCAACTACCAACCGCCAGCAGGTGGCCAATCCCCAGCAAGTTAGAACGCTTCCTGCCGACTTCTCAACATTTTCACCGAGTGCGCTCGGTGTCTCCGCCAGTGTTAGGGACACGGTTTCTCCGAAAATGACGTTTTCGGAGACCAGGGGACTCGAACCCGGGGCCTTCCACTTGCCAAGCCACTGCTCTACCACTGAGCTACATTCCCATGTCCTATCAGATAGACCGTGTCTCACGTTACTGGATTGGTATGGGAGGGGCGCAGTGACTACCTGAGCGGGCCACCCCTGCGGGCCAACCACTCAGGTACAGGGACTACTAAGCCCCTGCAGCTTGAATATTTCCCCAAGATAATGCACTAGAATGATTGTAATCATTGCTTATTAACTAAGAATGAATCTTTCCCTTTTCATTGATACATTGTGGTTAATACTGAGTAATCAAAAAGGCCATTAATAATTTTATTGTCAAATAAAAAAGTGTCACGTTCACAGTGCAATTGCGCGTCCGAACGTGGTGAATCTACACTATGCTAGTACTAAAGAATAACCTAAATCATAGTAAATGATTATGTAATGTACATTTGGTTCCAGGAGGAATTTTCAAGGTATGTTTTCAGTTTTGAGTAACTGATGGAATTCTCAAGAAAATAGGGCCAAAATGTTCCGTTTAGAAAAAAATGAAAAAGGAATGAAAAAGGTCAACCTGACACCATATTTCTCCATTCATCTGATTGCTCCCAGCATTGACACTAGTCTGGCATGGAACGCTTGTACAAAAATATTGTTTTCGATTATTTGTTTCTATTAAAGTAAGGGTAGTAAAATACAGGCACGTTTTTGCTTATAGCTTTTCAGTATAAATTTAAGAATGTCAATTGAACAAAACCAGGAGGCGGTAACGGCTGTTCAAAACGGTCTCATTGCAGACATGGCGTTCTGTATTTAAAAAGTATAATCTGAATGGTTAAAACGGTCAATTACCTCCTACCCTGCGCGCTATTGCATCTCACTTGGATAGATTAATTGTCATATAAATCATTATTCAAGGTTTGAGGTCGTTTAAATATAATCATTAGGTCTCAATGGCGTTATACCCCCGTGCTAAAATGAGAGGGGTGCTCTTTCAATATAGGTAGGTATATTTCATGACTCAGTCCCCCGGGCTCCGTCTATCCTCAGTCTATTTAAGCCCTAATAGTTATGATGTCTTTATTTATAGCATTCATTATATTCTGATAAAAAAAACGTTAACAATGATCTGCTTATGAATAAGATCAAATCGAAACTATATGGAGCTTGCATAAGTGAACAATGAAACGAGAACAGAGTTGACAAGCATACAATTTTATTGCATGAAATTTAACCCTGGAAACAAATTCCCGTGAATTCCCCCCGAATAACACGGGTTGAACTGGGATCAGTCCCAGGAATAACCCGGGTTCTATTCCCGTGATATCACGGGATTCTGTGAGCAAAATTTCCCGTTATATCACTGGATTCTGTTAAAGAGGGGTGAATGGGTTCGAATCCCATACTAGTAGACCTGAATGGTTCTAGTGAACCTGTCTAGTGTGATTTATCTAAATATTCTTACAAAAACATCCACATACATTCCTTTTGACCACTAACCTGTGTAAAATGCTATTTAATGATGGTAAAGGACGACACAACTACGACTTCCATCTTGTCGCTCAGACCGAGTGACGTCACATTTAATAACGGAAGTGAACTAGACGCTGGCACCCGATGGCATATTTCCCGCGTTGACTATTTTCAATACTCCTCCTCAACAAGTGAAATATGTAATTTTAGAATATGCATACAGTAAATAAACACTCCTCCTGAATGTTCAATGTTCACTTTTTAAGAAATGATGTTCAGTGTCTCTTCACATATTTGAAGTCCTTATCTTGACTTATAAATGTTGTCCACTAAACTGGTGTTAAATGTTAGTTCTTAGTTTCCTCCAGTAAACTGGTAAAGTCCTTGAATTGACTCAGTAGTCAAGTATTGTTTCTCAGATAAACACACATATGAGTAAACAGTATTCCTTCTGTTACATACTAAAATAAACCAGTTACTTTGACTTATTTAGTTACACAAACTAGATAAATAGCAATCACCTGCTATTATTATTTGATTAAAACATAATACCTAAAACTTGGAAAGAGAGGTCACCAGTACTTCATTTCCGTGTGAGGCTTCAGCCCTCACCTCCCTACACTAAATAAAATACTTAGTGAGTCTTTTCACAAAAAGTAATAACAACAACTTGTTGTTCCTTATAGGGCTACCTCATCATCACTGGAGTTGTCTCTAGCAACACTTGCCTTGTGGGCCCTAGCCCTAGCTCTATCCCTTTTTCCTTTCTTTTGTAACTCCGGGCAATTTCTCATAATATGTCCAAAGTCATGGCAATAATAGCACTCTGGTCCTTGGCTCTCCTGTCTACGGCTAGACACTAGGGCAGTTTCCTGTTCCCCTGCTCGCTCTTTGATTTTCTTCTCTTCATGAATTATCTTTTCTGTCACCACGTTCATCTTAGGGACCTCTACATTGGCCTCCAAGGCTGTGACCATCATCCCAAAGGATTTTGGAAGGCTGGCAAGAAGGTGCATCACCCTAGTTTCCTCGTCCATGGGGTCACCCACAACTGCCATCTCATTAAATATTTCTGTCATCTTCCTTACATGCTTCTGTACGGGGTCCCCATCTTCCATTTTTAATGCGATTAGACTTTTTCGTAGCGACAGCCTATTAGACCAGGTCTTTTTCTGGAATTGGTCTTGTAGTTGTTCCCATACAGCCTTAGGGTCTTTCGGTTCACCCAGCAGATATAGCAAGGTGGGATCTACCCCCAGTACAATAATAGCAAGTGCCTTGTCTTTCCGCATTAGATATTTCTCATGCTTAGCCGGTTGGGTGTTCGCATCAGGCTCCCCTTCAGTACCGCTGACTATCCCCCATAGATTGTCCTTTAGAAGGGACATTTGACACTGAATCTGCCATGTGGCATAGTTTGGTCCCAGTAAGGGGGAAATTGTACTCCCAGAAGCCATTTTTTCGTTTCAGAATACCACAGATCTAAAGTCACTTCACAACACAGTACATAAACTTACTACTGCAATGCACAGTCAGTGCCACAAAACACAGTACATAAACTTACTACTGAAAACGCACAGTTAGTGCTACCAGCACAGTACATAAATTTACTACTGAAAATGCACAGTTAGTGCTACCAAAGTCCAACCACAGTACATAAATTTACTACTGAAAACGCACAGTTAGTGCTACCAACACAGTACATAAACTTACTACTGCAAACGCACAGTCAGTGCTACCAAAGTCCAACCACAGTACATAAATTTACTACTGAAAACGCACAGTTAGTGCTACCAACACAGTACATAAACTTACTACTGCAAACGCAACATATGCCTGTCCTGTTCGGGAACTGAACCTGCTACCCTTAGACCCATAGTCCCGTGCTCTAGCGACTGACCTACTGGGACATGTATTGGGAGAGGTACATGATCTGTGACCAGTTGTGACTGTTCTATAATATATTATGTTTACATAGAGTTGTTGTTGACAAAGAGAGAAGCAGGATAGACATGAGGGACTTTAGCAAACCCAATGCAGCCAATTAAACATAGACATATCCTATACTTTTAACACTGCTACGTCTGTGTATAGTAAGCTTAGATGTACATGAATGTAGATTTTCCCATTATTTCTTTCATGCAAAAAAAAAGATCACTAGGGATTTGAACTATCCATCTTCAGATCTACAGTCCCAGGCTCTACAGACTGAGCTAACTGGGCTTGCTGAATGGTTGATGCTTAGGGTGATAGAGTTTCATTCTGCACCCTCTCTCTGTGATACAAGTAGGGACCTTTAGCAAACCTGATGTAGCTCCTTAAACGCTGATGTCGCAATGGCAAAATTGTAGGCTACATCTGGGTCTAATGAACTACCTTAGCTTTGCTAAAGGTCCCTATTTTTCCCATCTTAGCTCATTAGGGATTCGACCTCTCCACCTTCAGATCTAAAGTGCTAGGCTCTACAGACTGAGCTAACCCAGCTTGCTGAATGGATGATGCAAGGAAAGGTAATAGGGTCCTGTAGCAATGTCAAAGCAGCCGATTTAGCAACCACGTAAAAGCTCATAAAGCGCAGACGTAGCAGTGACAAAGGCATAGGATACGTCTGCGCTTAATGAGCTACGTTGGGTTTGCTAAAGGTCCCTATTACGTAGCCTATGCCTGTAACATTGCTATGTTTGCATTTAATGAGATATTTCAGGTTGCTAAAGGTCCCTAATGTTTCATTCCGCACCCTCTCTCTCTCTCTGATACAAATCAACTGTATGAAGAAATCATTTAACATGGGGCATTTTGCACATTTAACACATACACACACTTGTACTCTCCCATGATTTGTGGTGTTAAAGTGATACTTGCAATCCCTCAGGAGATTCATTGACTTGGCTTTTGATTTCTAATTCTAAAGTAATTAGTAATAGAAACTAAGCTTTCCAACAACAAATACATTGTCCCGTTCACTAGCATGTGGACTATTGAAACAGGGAGAGGGTGCAGATTAAACACTACCATTCCATGCATCAACCATTTAGCAAGCCCGGTTAGCTCAGTCTGTAGAGCCAAGCACTGTAGATCTGAGGGTTGAGAGGTCGAATCCCTAGTGATCTTTTATTTTGTATCAGTCATTTAGAAAACATTTCTTTCAAACCAACATGTAGAAGATACATTTTTAATGTTTTTTTTATCATCAACTCATGCTTGAATAAAGTAGAAATACACCTATGCTATGGTGTGCACAATTCTACCCCATTGGTTCAAGAAGTGAACTGACACAGGGGTTCGAACCCACATCCTGCTGATTTGCTGGGGTAAATCCCGTGATTTTACAAGATTCTACATGTAAAATCACGTCTTTTAATCCCGTGATATCACGGGAAATTTTGCTCACAGAATCCCCAAAACTTCCCAGGAATATCCTGTGACTTGTTACCAGGGAACTCATGGCATATGTTAAAACAATAACATTAGAATAAGCTTTGATATTTTTTGTTTATAGTAATCTTCTGTTAAGGCATGGTGGGTTAAGTCAGCGAGTATGATGCCAGCTATATCCGTATGTATCTAAGACGGTATTGACAATAAGAATAGTTTCGTTCACTTCAGGATAACGAATAATTGGCAAATGTAATAATGGGTCGCTAAGGTACATGTATTGCCATTGATGCCTAGCCCGTTATTAGTCAGATGGTCCGGTGACCAGTGGTAATTTGTACAACAATGGTAAGTATTGAATACATTAAAAATATCTCAAGATAATTGTAGCGGTATCATTGAATTAGCGTCTCTGTGACTTGTTATCATGTTAACATAGTGAAGCACGGCTGAATATAACCGATTAGGGAATACAAATCTTATGCAAATTAGCATGTTTGCTCACAATAAGAGCCTTATAGATTGGATTTGAATTTGACTTTTCTTGTGGCACATGGGACATCTTATATAATCACAAACGTTGTGCCAAGCACATATTTAGACGATCATAATAAGGACAATTTGATTTGTGGTAAATTTATGTAAAATAGCTCATCAAAACAGAATCTCTTGGTAACTTTTTGTCTTAGTCCATTGACACTTCCATTTTTTAAGGTGGCAGAAATCGACCAAGAACTGCGCACAATAGGATAGTAGAATGTTGTTTCGTCACATCCAATCCATCCGTCTCGCAGTGGTCCTTAACATGACATGGGGACTATTTTCATTTTCTGCCACTTTTGCCACTTTTGCCATGGGTCGTACTTGTGAAGCATGTATTAGCCAGGTTCGTACACCTGTCAGGGAAGGTAAGAACCTGGTGCCCAGTCGTTGTACCATCTGGGTTTGTATAGAACAGACCCCTGGAGCGCCCAACACCCAAATGTGGATGCGTCAAGACAGAATCGATCATGGGTGCGCTCCCAAGGACATAGCCCATTGTCATGAAGGTGAAGAAGATTCGTCCGTCCTTCTCGTTGCTCAGCAAGCAGAGGGGGTGGGCATTCTGAGATGGATGGGGGCACGCATCAACCACAAAGCTACCACCGTAAACCATTGAACCAGCGGGGATCGTAACTCCGTTGAAGGTACCGGTACCATTGGAGACATAGTCTTCGGAGAAGACTGCTTTAAAGAAGGCGACTGAGGTCGGGCGGTTGTAGAACTGGACCTGGTCCCTGTGGGAGGCCATGTAGAGGACAGGGTTGATGGTGACAAACTCGAAGGTGACACCATGTGTCAGCTGGATTGACGGTGCCACGTAGGCAGCATCGGGCAGGGTGGTGGCATCCACACCATACCTAGCCTTTAGCTCCGCAGCTACTCTCTTCCCTTCAGTGACTACATCTAGGCCTGCTGTCTGGTGGTGCTTCCTGAACTGTTCAGCATCCCCTGAGAAGCTGAAGGAGCCATCTGTGGTGAGCAGTATGGTGTATTGGTAGCACGGGTACATGTCGCTGCACTCTGGGTGGAGGAAGTTGGCAGGGTGGCTATGAGTATTGCCATTCCCATGTGCACTGCTAATGGCTATCACAAGGACTACCAATAGGGTATCTCTGAAATAGAATAATACAAGGTGCCACTTTTTAATCATCTGTATTTATACAGTGATAGTACCAACTGTAAAACCTCAATAAGTCAAATATAATTTGAGGGGGGAAAGTTTGGATCATAACATCAATCCTCTAAACAATCGACCGCTACACTGTAAAAAGTTGTTGTTCGTGAACAGCAAAATTTGCTGTAACTGTACAGTACTTTAGCTATAAATAATAATACAGCAAATTCTACTGTACATGTACAATTCTGTTACTGTAGATGCAGGTTATGGTAGTGACTTGTAGATCTACAGTACTTTTCCCTGTAATATGTACACGAGAGGTCGTGGGAACGATCCTAGGTCTAGCCACCTCTCATCAGGGATCTTTAGCAACAATAAGGCTGTAGCTCATTTAATACAGACATGGCAGAGGTAGCTTATATCCCAATATGACCATTTGTAACACCGGCTCTGTGGCGCAATGGATCAGGGCCCGTCTCCAACACCACAGGTGGTGAGTTCAATCCTTGGTGGAGCCACTTCGCTTGTTTCACCTACATCCACCTAAAATTCGTTTTTCCCTCACATGTATGATTAAAAATATCACCAGCACTGGGAGGCGAACCCCGCAAATACTGGATAGCTCTCTCAGGTGAGAGGACAGACGTTTAGAGTGTTATCTTAATCTTAAGTCTTAAAGTCTTAATTCAGTGTCTTATGTAATGTTAACGAGATGCGTATCTAGGTCGGAAGTGATTTATTCAAGACGCACAAAACGTGACGTCACAAATTGGTAGCTGCGTCTCCCGCCTTACCAAGGCGGATAACATGACATCTTACCCAGGGCCGCTTTCATCATTTAAAATAAATCATTTCAAGCCGGCAACCAGCTCAGAGGAACTCAGGATGTCTCTAATAGAAGAAAAAGAAGAAAAAGAAACGGGCGTTGGGGGGCAGAGCCCCCCATTACATACTAGTTGTAATAGTAATACTTTCAAAATATTATTTATTTTTAATGACATAAGCCGCCTCTACTAAAGTTAAGACCAATAAGACTGTCTTAATAGTCTTAATAAGATAATGATCTAAACGTCTGTCCTCTCACCTAGGTGAGCTATCCCGTGCGTGCGCGAACCCCAGACCGTTAAAAATTATTATTAATCAGTTGAGAAGTAGAGTAGAGATATATCCCAACATGAAGGTTTGTAACACCGGCTCTGTGGGGCAATGGATCAGCGCCTGTCTCCAACACCACAGGTGGTGAGTTCAATCCTTGGAGCCATTTCTCTTGGTCTACCTACATCCACCTAAAATTTGTTTTTCCCTCACATGGATGGTTAAAAGTATCACCAGCACTTGGACGTGAACCCAGGACCTTCAGACTATGATTTACAATCAATTTTGCTGTACAGTAACAGAAGATTCTGCTGTCCCTATACAGTACATAGTGCTGTAAATATACAAAAGCTCACTTGCTGTAGGTCTACATCACAATCTACTTGAACCAAAGTTGCCCCCAGTATTTGGTGTACAGGAACACTACTTACTTCTAACAGTGTAAGTTCATAGTTGAGTTGCTATACCTACTTCATTTGATCTCATTCTCAATAATTTGGCATATATTCGATCGAATTATTGATATGCGATACTCATTGAAAATAGACCGTAGTTGGCATCCCTTCCTAAGCTATTGAAATGATCATAATTTTCAATTACTTCATGTATTTGATATCTTCTTCTACAAATGCTGCTTTGCGATAATCCTAGAGTGACTTTGCTCATGGGTTGTGAATGCAAGAGATGTGAAGCATTTGATGTGTTTTTAAAGACTGCTGGCTGTGGGCAAACATTATCACTTGAGACACTACAATGTATCCTTGATTTCAATCGAAATACGACCAACTAGGGTTAGTCATATTGACCAACTAGCGTTAGTCATGTTGACTTACAAGGTTGGTTAAAATGATGCACCTATCATTTCTGGAAATGGAAATACTAATGTGGGATGGTCAGTAGTGACTACACTGGCTGACCTCTGTTGGTCGTATAGGGAGCTAAAACATGACCAAGGAAGTTGCTCACTACTGACGAAGGTTTCTAGCTTAATGAAAATCAGTGTACATGTATAAGCGGAATGCACTGCGGGCGTGCGTTCTTGGATTGCATTTATTTTTAGATCTGGTTAGAATGTACTGAGTATCTACACTGGAAGAAGGCGGGCGTGAGTTTCAATGCGTCCCCGTGCGATTCCCCCCCCCCCCCAAAAAAAAGTATCTGTGTCTATTTTATATTGAACCAGTGCCTTCGGCAGCTGGTGATTATGTTTTAAATACAGTCTATGGTTCGTAATAGTCCCCCCCCCCCTTGGCCCAATCCACACACACATAGGCCTACCAAACAGACATCCCCCCCCCCCTACCCATTCGGGGTCTGGTATGCGGGATCCTTGAGCTCCACTCCCCCCCCCCTGCCTGTAAACCCCCCCCCCCCAAACAGCTGCACCACAATCGGGCCGACGGCGGGAACAGGACAGGCCGGCGTTCCTCTGCCCCAGTTCGCCCGCAGTTTAGTTACACGTTTCTTAGTTACGCATTGCTTAGTTACCAATGTGCTATGACCTTTGACCTTTGACCTAGATAGAGCCTCCGTCGTAGCAACGCAGGAGATTCGATTGAAAAGTTTGGGCTTGAATATTTCAATCATTTGAGGGTTTTATAATGTAATACTGATGGTGGAAGCTTAGATAAGCATTTACTGTGGAATTTCATTGTATTTGAGCACAATTCTTTGGTAGATACGTTATTTTATTGCAATTTACTTTCAGAAAAAGATGGCGGATTTTTTTTGGCAGTTTTCTGTTTATTGTTGTTAGACAATGGGCGAGAGTATTTTACATTTTTATGTTGTTTTCCTTTAGAATTCGATAGATTTTTCAGAAATTTCCTCATAGGGAGAAGGATTATCACATAGAAAGGACAAATAATATTATTTGAAGTTAAATGGGGTGGAAAATCGAGTTAGCTTTGAAAAAAATACATATTTTTATATAGCCTCTTTTGGTTTATCTGTTCCTGTCAAGCACCTCAAGTCTGATTCAATGGGGTAGGTACCAGCGACCAAGTAATGCCGTTTTATATATGGGGAAAAACCACAGAACTAAATTGATTAGTTCCTTGGGAAAAACACAGGAATACGGCCAGCGTCATAGAGGTTAGGCGGGGCGTTTTTCACAGTTTCCCTCAGGAGTCGAGACCACTGGAGCGCTGACAATAACCCAGCTAACAGAAAAACGTTATTTTTATTGATTTTATCGAGGTATCATGCAGAAATCATACAAGACTTATTCCTGCTTCCATCGTGATGAGGAAGGCGCCAACTAGTGACGTCACTTTATTAACCGGAAATGACATGAACGCTGGTCACCGGGTAACATATTTTCCCGCGTCGTACAATTTTCAACACTCCTCCTCGACAAGTGAAAATATACTGTGTTAAAACATACAGTAAAACCTTTAGAGTACACAATGAATAAGAAACGTATGAATATCAATATGTGAGTGTAAACACTCCTCCTCAAAACATAGTTTTAGTGTCTGTTCTTGAAACACTCCTCCTGAATATAAAATGTTCACTTTTAGATGTACTCAGTGTCTCTGAGATGTAAGTCCTTGACTTAGTCAAATGTTCAATAGTTGAAAAGTTCTCCAGTAAACTGGTTAAGTCCTTTGACTCAATAGTCAACTATTGTTTGATATAACCATAAAACAAAGAAGACACAATTTGCCTTTGAATATAACTTTTAGAAATAAAGTCTTTGACTTGACTTCATAGTCAAATTAGTTAATAAACTGTCCACAGTTTGTTTTTTTGTTTTGTTTTATATTAGACTTGCACTTAATAGCAAACACACCAGCTATTATAATTCAATATAACTCAAAATTAAACTAACCTTGGGAAGAGAGGTTTCAAGCACTTCATTCCCTTGTGAGGCCTCAGCCCTCACCTCCCTAACACTGACAAAATAACACATTGCCCACAGTCTTTGTAGCTCACGGTGATCAGCTCCAGCTCACGGTGATCAGCTCCAGCTCACGGTGATCAGCTCCAGCTCACAGTGATCAGCTCCAGCTCACGGTGATCAGCTCCAGCTCACAAGTGATCAGCTCCAGCTCACGGTGATCAGCTCCAGCTCACAAGTGATCAGCTCTAGCTCACAAGTGATCAGCTACAGCTCACAAAACAAATGTGATCAGCTACAGCTCACAAGTGATCAGCTAAAGCTAACAGGTGATGAGCTAAAGCTCACAGGTGATCAGCTAAAGCTCACCGGTGATCAGCTAAAGCTCACAGGTGATCAGCTACAGCTCACAGGTGATCAGCTACAGCTCACGGTGATCAGCTACAGCTCACATGTGATCAGCTACAGCTCACGGTGATCAGCTGAAGCTTACGGTGATCAGCTAAAGCTCACGGTGATCAGCTAAAGCTCACGGTGATCAGCTACAGTTCACAGTGCCTCTGACACATCTCCAGTGCCTCTGACACGTTACCAGTGCCTCTGACACGTCTCCACTGCCTCTGACACGTCACCAGTGCCTCTGACATGTCTCCAGTGCCTCTGACACGTCTCCAATACATCACAACACACTACACACCCCACGTCGTCCTAGTGCCCACAATACCCAACACAGACCCCCTGGCTACTTACATGTCCTCTGTAACTACCAGCCCGTCTGTAACTCCCTGTAACTGTCTGACACACCTCACAACGACATCCAGGTGGGTGAGTCCACATCAGATCAACCACTAGCTCCCGGCTGACCACCTCAGAATTTGTTCTCAGCTAGTCATATGGTAGACCAATGTGTATTTAATACCATCTGTAAATATGGCTGCCATAACCCAAGCGGTTTTTGCGTAGTGACCCATTTTGTGTAGGGGTGGTGCGCTCATCAAACAAACGTGTTACAGCTGGCCAATTTTCAGAGGTCTACTGTGTAGAAACCATGGTAACTAGAAATGTAAAACTCAAGAAATTTGTTCACCTATGTACTAGCATGAGATACAAACACCTATACAATGATTATCACCGAACTGCTAAGAGCAGGGGGGCACCAAACTTGAGAGGAAATTAGATACCGACTAGAAAAGTCTAATGTTGTAAAAGCCAACACAGTTAGATGCTCTACTTCAGCACACCCATTTCTCTAGAACTGATGAAGGGATATACAGAGTTTGTGTACAAATGATAATTTACTTAAATGGTCAGCCAAGTTCTGTCATTTTAATACAAAGCAGTGTTTACATAGTTTTGATCATTTTTCTGACCCAGAAGAAAAAACAGAACAAGTTAGCTGTTAGACTAATTTGAATGTTTCAGATGGGATCTCTAAGGAAAAAAATATTTCATGTTTGTTCTAGTGTGTCCACATGCCCAAAATTGGCTGCCAAAGTTGGCTCATTTTGGTAGAAAGGTCAGCTTTCAGCATCCACAGCGCCCCCTGTGGCATTGATATGAAGTAAATTATCATTTGTACACAAACTCTGTATATCCCTTCATCAGTTGTAGAGCAATAGGTGTGCTGGAGTAGAGCATCTAACTGTGTTGGCTTTTACAACATTAGACTTTTCTGGTCGGTATCTAATTTCCTCTCATGTTTGGTGCCCCCCTGATCTTAACGGTTCAGTGATAATCATTGTATAGGTGTTTGTATCTCATGCTAGTACATAGGTGAACAAATATCTTGAGTTTTACATTTCTAGCTAGCATGGTTTCTACACAATTGACCTCTGAAAATTGACCAGCTGTAACACCTTCGTTTGATGAGCGCACCACCCCTGCACAAAATGGGTCACTACGGGAAAACCGCTCGGGTTATGGCAGCCATATTTACAGATGATAATTAAGATACATTGGACTACCATATGACCAAAGGAGAGAAATATCCAAGCCAGTCACCCGGGAAAATCCTCTAAATCTAGTTGATCTGATGTGGACTCACCCAGGTGTCTCTCGATGGTACCACTCCAAATCCACTTGTAGATCCAATGCCCTGCAGTCTCCTGACGTCACCTGCAGTCTCCTGACGTCACCTGCAGTCTCCTGACGTCACCTGCAGTCTCCTGACGTCACCTGCAGTCACACAACTCACTGACACACCACAATGATATGTCCATGTGGCTCTCGACAACTCTAACCTGCTGACACAGCACTTTTGTCCTCACGATGTCCCTGTATGTATCTCCAAATGATCAAACCAGGCCTGTCACACCATACACGTCGTATCCATGTGTATCATAGTGCCGACCTACCTCTAGTTTGATCATCATACACAAACATATCCTGAGCCTATATGACCCTAGACCCCGGGCCCTAGAGTGACTAGACCCAGAGGCACATCGTACACGGCTCCTGCCTATGGTGCCACCCAGTCTCCCGGCTCCGACGTCGCCCCCGTCGCCTCCAACGTCGTCTTGGGTGTCCACAAATGTGTCCCTGGACTGGACACATCTCAACACACATAGCAGCCCATCATACACAGGTATTCCCGTCAATCTAGACACTCACTAACACAAGTACCGTCTCTCCTGTGCTGTCCATGTCTATCCACGTCGACTGACGACTCTGGCCATCTCTCTCCTTGCCGAGAAGTTGGAGATGCCACTCGCCCCGGCCCCGGGTCTCCGGCTCCTGCTCGCCCTTCACACATGGTTCCCCCCAGCGTTCCCGGGGCGTTTCAATTCGCCAATCAATCCCTGATCAATCCTCCATAATCTAACCTCGAATTCCTTTCAGCAGAAACACCTTACAGCTTTAGATGTTAGTCTATCCACTGAATGTATCTGGGCCCATAACCTATTGATTTTATCGAGGTATCATGCAGAAATCATACAAGACTTTTTTTTTAATAGTTTTATTGACAACATTTCACATAAAATAATGCGATCTTCCAACGAAGTCATTATTCCTGCTTCCATCGTGATGAGGAAGGCGCCAACTAGTGACGTCACTTTATTAACCGGAAATGACATGAACGCTGGTCACCGGGTAACATATTTTCCCGCGTCGTACAATTTTCAACAATTTTACGTATAAATAACGTTTTAAAACTTTATATAACGTTATGCCATAGTAAGGAGCCTTAGAGAGAAACGTTATATAACGTTATAAAATGTTGTATAACTTTTTCTTTGTTTACTGGGAATGCTATGCCAATTTAGATCATGGGACCGGCACACATTTAGACGCGCAAACACTGCCCAAGGTCAGTGTGGAAGGAAAAGCGGAAAATGTAACAGACGCATGCCAAGAACGCGTACACGCCCGCATTCAGCACTTCATACTAAATTCGGGGTGGGGTGGAGGGTATCGGCTTATACTGGAAAACACTAAAAATAAATTGGCTTATAAACCGGGATTGACGTAAACACAATGTTGTGCACTGTCTGCAGATCTATAATTTGCAGTGAGCTCACGTCCTCTACACCAGACAACAATTCTGGACAGGTCATCTTAACTAGCTCGTCGATGTACACCCATGTAGACATACATGACCATCTTCAGCTATAGACAGGGTCATGTATGTCATATAATATGATGTAAATGACAAACATGCACAGTGATGCAGTGTCCCAGGACAGATCCCTGGGGCAATCTGCAGCTCACAGACATGGGATCAGATTTGACACCGTTGGTCAACGTGGTTTGTGCTGAATGTCAGAGATGTGACCTAAACCAATTAACTAATTTAGGCTTATCTATATACTTGTTATGGAGTCGTGCCAATAAAGATGTTAAAACTCAAACTCAATTCAAGAACGTTAGTCAAACTAACTATGAGCTAGTCTATTCCGCATTAGCTAGATGATCACTGTACAGCGCCATCTTGTCTTTTTTTAAAGTGTTTTATTTCGGGAAAATAATACAATTACATCAAAAGAATATAAGTGCATTAAACCTAGCATGTGCGCGTTGCATTCCTTCCGCTAGGACCCCTGTATTTACTATCATTTCATTAACGTATTCAATTCAATGGTATGGCTTTCACTGCGTTATGACAAAAATATCAACCATATTACAATAATGGTGCGACTGATCTGGGCTATTTTACATTGAGATCTGGAACAGTTGTTTGATGAGATGAGATGAGTGATGAGGGGGATCGGGTTTGAACAGTTGTAGGGGGTCTACATGGAAAAAAAACAATTCACAGGAGAACATGATTACGTATAATATTCTCTGTACCGATAACTACATAAAGCAGTTATCATATCCTTTCTTAATAGCTAATTTAAATTTGTTAAGGTCTTCTATAACAGTATATTCAGTTTTTAGTAAATTCCACCTGGAGATGGCTCTATAGAGGCAGCTGCGTATCACAATGGGTTTGAGAGACCTTGGTACAACCAACCTAATACCGAGTTGCCTTCTGGTGGGTAAGGCTCTTCTATCAATGTATTTACCTTGTTTCTTAAGACTAAAAGCGTAAAATAAGAGATGCATATCTCTTCTAATATCAAGTTTAACACAGTTAGCCAGGACATGCAGCTGATCCGTATTATAAACAGGGTCTTTTTCAAGTTTAACCTTATAGGCCTGACGCAAAGCCTTATTCTGTAACAATTGTAGCTCCCTGTTTTCCCCAATATTGCCTCTGTCCCATACATAATCAACATAATCAAAAGAAGGTAAAACCATTGACTTATATATATCTACAGCAGCGGGGATGTCAATAAAGGGCCTAGTTCTGGCCGACTGTATCACCTTGTGCCTAATATTTCTAACAGTGGTTTTCCTATGCTCGACCAACTTTAACTCAGGGTCAAGAACAAGTCCTAAATAAGTAAAGGCATACACACGTTCAATAATAGTGTTATTGAATGTCAGAACAGGTATTACATTATTTGAGTCATTAAAAAGCATCCATTTGGTTTTTCTCTCATTTATGGTAAGACTATTAGCAAGGCACCATTGATGAATAAGGTTTAGAGAATCCTGCATATGGACAGCCGAGGTGGTAGAGATGACCGCGTCGTCAGCGTACAAGGTGATATCGAAATTACTAACTTTTGGTAAGGAATTAATATAAATGGAAAAAAGGACAGGACCCATTACTGACCCTTGAGGAACACCATAGGTTATTTGTCTAAAGGTTGAGAGTGAATTATTAGCAATTGTATTCTGTTTCCTTTGATATAAATAGCTTTTAAACCAATTTACCGAATTTTGACTAAGTCCGAGAAGCGTTAATTTTTCTAATAATTTTGAATGTGAGACTGTATCAAAAGCTTTCTTATAATCTAGATATAAACAGTATGTAGGCTTATTATTTATTACATTATTAATGATGGTCTCAAGGTGTTCCCCAATAGCAGATTGCGTTGAGTGACCCTTACGGTATCCGTGTTGTCTCGGGCTCAATAAATCACAGTCAGTCATATAGGTCTGTAGCCTTGTACACACAATTTTTTCTAGAATCTTACCAGGGAGGGGGAGTAGGCTAATAGGTCTGAGGTCATTTACATCTAAAGAGTTTTTTATGAAGAGGAACAACGGTTGCCGACTTCCATTTAGTAGGAAAAGTATGCTTTGATAAACACAAGTTATACATGCACAGAATGACATCAGGTACACTCATGAATGCATCCTTTAACACAAACGATTTAAAGTGATGTATAGATGATGATTTTTTAATATTAATCAACTTGAGATACTTAATCAAGTCCATATAAGTTAACGGGTGTAACAAATCAAAATTCTCTTCAGGAGTACCGTATGGATTCGCTTGGTTTGGTTGGTTTGCACCAGGTGGCGGCAGTGACTCAGCCAGCTTGGCACCCACAGTCGAAAAGAAAGAGTTTATATATTCAGCGCAATCTTCAGGAGGGACTAATAGATTGGTCGTGTTATTTCTTAGCTTAATAAGTGTGGCTGATGTTTTGTTTGGCAATAGCCTCCTAATGGCTTCCCAAAATTTGGCAAGGTCATCCTTACGGTACACCAGTAATCGTTGAATTTCATTCTTTCTACTATTAAAAATAAGTGTTTCAACCCTACAGGAATTAAAATTAGCAATTCTCCAATCTTCTAAACACATGGTTCGCCTGGCTTTTCTATACATTTCATCCCTTATTCTCATGGCTTCCATGATGGGTGGAGTTAACCAGTCTGGTGTGTAAACTGGCAGAGTAAGCTTCCTAATAGGACACATCGGGTCTAAATTAAACTTAAAAACAGCTAATATTTTATCCCACATCACATTTGGGTTCTGTATATTAACAACTTCAGTCCAGTCAAGAGCAGTTAACTTATTCTTGAAAGTGAAAAAATCGTAATGTCTATAAGACCTAGCCATAACAGTCTTCTTTTTTATCTTGGTTCGCTCACACTTAACCAACATATAGGTAGGCACATGATCAGAAATTCTGAAATTAATGGTACCAGACTCAGCTACATTGTGAATATTAACGTATATGTGATCTAACAAAGCTCCAGACAGTGGCCGGGTTATGTCTTGTATAATTTGAAACATATCATTATTAGTACAGAAAGTATCGACAGTGGATTCTTCAATGTCTTTTTGCTTAAAAAGATTAACGTTAAAATCACCCATCATAACAATTTTCCTGTTCTTAGTGACTACAGACTTTAGCTCAGCGAGCTTATTATATATTGCACTCTTATCATTCCCAGTGTCAGGGGGCCTATAGCATACGAAAACTTTATACTTAATAACACCTATTAAAATATCAACACATAAAATCTCATATTCCTTGTGTATACAGGAGGAGGCTTGGTCAACAGTGGCTATGTAGTAATCTCGCAAGTACAACATTACTCCGCCAGCTTTTTTCTCTCTATTAGGAAAACGATCAAGTCTCAGGAACTGATACCCGGGTACATACAAATCAATATCCCTGTGGGTTGGGTTTAACCAAGATTCCACAACTCCTGTAATATCAGAACTAGAAATAATTTTAAAGGCATTCACTCTCTTTCCATATATGGACCTAGCATTAATACATGTAAATAGAAGACCTTTTTTTTCCCGATATCTCGTGTAACATAATCATTTAAATGTGACTTTATAGTTCAAGATGAGGGTGAAATGAGGGGGGGTTGACTGATAACACATATGGGGGTGATCGAATACATTTTTCATGTCGTCTAGTCTAAGGTATTACATAAAGGAATGCAACGCGCCCTGTTTGTATGCAACACTTATCAAATTATGAAAATCACAATATATATATTAGTAATATGTACATGATATGCTGTAAAGCATGTTAACCCTCTGGGTAATCGATTTAGTATTATAGCATCGTATACTATACTGTTTACAAGTTATACATGTACCGTATATTACGTAAGTTCAGGTGGCTCACCAGTGTCTGGTACCAGTGCTCTTTCCTCTTCTAACTATAGAAGCCTGCTGATTAGCTGAAGCTGGTTTCTGTCAAGACCGAAATTTGGTGTTTTAGGGGTCATAAACCTTTCAAGTATAGGCCTCTATTGTGGGTCCTTAGGTCACCTGTTCAGATTGGGGGAGAGGTTAGGACTCTGACCTACCAATCCATGCATCATGGGTTCAAATCCATGTCAAGACTATTTTGTTCACACACAATTTTAAGATGTATTTTGGTAGATTCAAAAATTGTGATAGTACACAACTCGGTTGTAAATATCCTTAACACCTAAAATCTAAGATCTGAAATGGTTTTGTATTGTTGCATTGGGTTTTCTTTGTAAATAATATTACTATTCCTTACCAACTATAAAAAGGATATGTTGCCTTGGCATGAATTTTTTGAACTTTACCTTTACCCCTGGATTGATTGGCCAGTGTCCTAACCACTCCCCCAATGCATGCAACCAGGTGGCATGAGAAATATTCAAATACAACTGATTCAAAACCATTTTAGATTACACTATAAATATTGATCTTGTGTAAAGGATCTTTAAAACCGAATTGTATACTATCACAATTTTTGACCTACCAAAAATACATGTTAAAATTATGTGTGAACAAAAAAGGCTTGACATTGATTTGAACCCATGACCCATTAATTGGTAGGCCAGAGTCCTAACCACTCCCCCAATCTGAACAGATGACCTAAGGACCCACAATAGAGGGCTATAAGTGAAAGGTTTATGACCCCTAAAATTCCGATTTTGGACATGACAGGAACCAGGTTCAGCTAAAGGTCTCACAGGGTAGAATAACTGCATCCTGCTAGTGCCCTATAGAAGTGATACGTAGGGCCTATAGAGGGTAAGGAGGTAGGTACTTATATTTACAGTTATTTATTAATCTGTAATCATGTTATAATGCCGATTGTACAGTGACCTTGCTGAAGACTGAGTGAGTCTTGTGTTCCAGAGGTTATTTGATCGTATGAAATAATATTCATATTTTAACATGTAAAGACAACATTGGAACATCGCGCACAGATGAATGTACATGTAGTAAAACCCAGTAAAACGAGCCAAGCTGTTCAACAATACAGTTTTAATTTGTTCAGAAAATGCTTTCTACAAGTTAAGAATTGAAGTGAAAATGTAATGCAGAATTATACATGGCTTTCCTAATATTGAACGGTCTTAAAGCCTTAAGGCTTAAATACATTCACTTAGATAAGATAACGTCTCTACGAAAGTTCAAACAATTTTACAAACAATGAGCTAATACATTGCAACATATACATCCCAGCCAACACACCCAAATGGGCCCCATATGTGCGTGTCTCTGGGTACCATGGGCTAGCCCCTATCTGGGTATTAACTGGTAATTGTCTGGGCTTCCAGATGGGGCCCATCTGGGCTCAGCCCAGAATATCAACATGTCATGTTCTCACTGCAAATCCTTCAATTCATACTCTTTTCTGAAAATATTCGATTAATTTACATTTCAAATTGACATTATATATGCGGTTTTGTAAAAGTGGGTTTCATCTGGGTTGGAAATGGGCAAACTTGGCAAAGGTATCCCTGGGTTTTCCATGGGCTCAGCATGGGCTGCCAGATAGGACCCAGGTGGGCTGAGCCCATGTACTGAACTTAGTTGTTAATGGATTTCTTGCATTGCAGATATTTCAATTTATCCTCGCTTGTCCCTTTTTTCTAGAAAATGCAAGTTCAAATTATTTATCTCATGCAATGTTGTCTACCTGGGTTTCACCTGGGCTAGAGCTGGGCTAAGGTCTGCATGGGTTTTCCATGGGCTTGGTGTGGGCTGCCAGGTGGGCCCCATGTGGGCCAACCCACCAACTTCACTTTCTGGGCTAATTCTACCAACACAACTTTCATGATTATGTTTCAAAGACCTTTCCCCAAAAGAGTGGGTTTCACCTGGCTTAGGCCTGGGCTAAGTGGACAAGTATTGTTCCTGAGCTTACCACTAGATAGTACATGGGATTTGATATCCTATAGACATTTTCTTGTCTTTATTACAATGAGCCATAAATTCACAATTCCTTTAAAACCATTGAAATGATACAGTTTTCACATTACGTTCATATTATAAGAAATTGTCCACACAAGTTTGCATACGAATAGAGAAATGAGGAGCATTCTGATACTGACACCTTTCCCCAGGATATGATCATAGTACATAATCCCAGGGCTCCCTCAGGTTTCACTATCAGACTCACAGGAACTCTGACTGTGTCACCCAATGTGATCAGAGTTGTAGTTAGTCAAAGGATGCATTTTGCTTCTCCTCCTTAAATAAAGGGAAGAGATGACACTAAATGCAGATAAATTAATTGACCCACTTGAATACTTGTTGGTAACTACTCTTAATATGTATGGTCATCAACTACATAACAACTAAGCTTATAGCTAAAGAAAATTTTGTGTCTGTCCCCCAGCCCCCAGCCCCCACCCCCCCACCCCCAATTACGTGTTCTCCAAATAAAGGTCTTTTTTCTAGAAAATGCAAGTTCAAATTATTTATCTCATGCAATGTTGTCTACCTGGGTTTCACCTGGGCTAGAGCTGGGCTAAGGTCTGCATGGGTTTTCCATGGGCTTGGTGTGGGCTGCCAGGTGGGCCCCATGTGGGCCAACCCACCAACTTCACTTTCTGGGCTAATTCTACCAACACAACTTTCATGATTATGTTTCAAAGACCTTTCCCCAAAAGAGTGGGTTTCACCTGGCTTAGGCCTGGGCTAAGTGGACAAGTATTGTTCCTGAGCTTACCACTAGATAGTACATGGGATTTGATATCCTATAGACATTTTCTTGTCTTTATTACAATGAGCCATAAATTCACAATTCCTTTAAAACCATTGAAATGATACAGTTTTCACATTACGTTCATATTATAAGAAATTGTCCACACAAGTTTGCATACGAATAGAGAAATGAGGAGCATTCTGATACTGACACCTTTCCCCAGGATATGATCATAGTACATAATCCCAGGGCTCCCTCAGGTTTCACTATCAGACTCACAGGAACTCTGACTGTGTCACCCAATGTGATCAGAGTTGTAGTTAGTCAAAGGATGCATTTTGCTTCTCCTCCTTAAATAAAGGGAAGAGATGACACTAAATGCAGATAAATTAATTGACCCACTTGAATACTTGTTGGTAACTGCTCTTAATATGTATGGTCATCAACTACATAACAACTAAGCTTATAGCTAAAGAAAATTTTGTGTCTGTCCCCCAGCCCCCAGCCCCCACCCCCCCACCCCCAATTACGTGTTCTCCAAATAAAGGTCTTTTTTCTAGAAAATGCAAGTTCAAATTATTTATCTCATGCAATGTTGTCTACCTGGGTTTCACCTGGGCTAGAGCTGGGCTAAGGTCTGCATGGGGTTTTCATGGGCTTGGTGTGGGCTGCCAGGTGGGCCCCATGTGGGCCAACCCACCAACTTCACTTTCTGGGCTAATTCTACCAACACAACTTTCATGATTATGTTTCAAAGACCTTTCCCCAAAAGAGTGGGTTTCACCTGGCTTAGGCCTGGGCTAAGTGGACAAGTATTGTTCCTGAGCTTACCACTAGATAGTACATGGGATTTGATATCCTATAGACATTTTCTTGTCTTTATTACAATGAGCCATAAATTCACAATTCCTTTAAAACCATTGAAATGATACAGTTTTCACATTACGTTCATATTATAAGAAATTGTCCACACAAGTTTGCATACGAATAGAGAAATGAGGAGCATTCTGATACTGACACCTTTCCCCAGGATATGATCATAGTACATAATCCCAGGGCTCCCTCAGGTTTCACTATCAGACTCACAGGAACTCTGACTGTGTCACCCAATGTGATCAGAGTTGTAGTTAGTCAAAGGATGCATTTTGCTTCTCCTCCTTAAATAAAGGGAAGAGATGACACTAAATGCAGATAAATTAATTGACCCACTTGAATACTTGTTGGTAACTGCTCTTAATATGTATGGTCATCAACTACATAACAACTAAGCTTATAGCTAAAGAAAATTTTGTGTCTGTCCCCCAGCCCCCAGCCCCCACCCCCCCACCCCCAATTACGTGTTCTCCAAATAAAGGTCTTTTTTCTAGAAAATGCAAGTTCAAATTATTTATCTCATGCAATGTTGTCTACCTGGGTTTCACCTGGGCTAGAGCTGGGCTAAGGTCTGCATGGGTTTTCCAAGGGCTTGGTGTGGGCTGCCAGGTGGGCCCCATGTGGGCCAACCCACCAACTTCACTTTCTGGGCTAATTCTACCAACACAACTTTCATGATTATGTTTCAAAGACCTTTCCCCAAAAGAGTGGGTTTCACCTGGCTTAGGCCTGGGCTAAGTGGACAAGTATTGTTCCTGAGCTTACCACTAGATAGTACATGGGATTTGATATCCTATAGACATTTTCTTGTCTTTATTACAATGAGCCATAAATTCACAATTCCTTTAAAACCATTGAAATGATACAGTTTTCACATTACGTTCATATTAAAAGAAATTGTCCACACAAGTTTGCATACGAATAGAGAAATGAGGAGCATTCTGATACTGACACCTTTCCCCAGGATATGATCATAGTACATAATCCCAGGGCTCCCTCAGGTTTCACTATCAGACTCACAGGAACTCTGACTGTGTCACCCAATGTGATCAGAGTTGTAGTTAGTCAAAGGATGCATTTTGCTTCTCCTCCTTAAATAAAGGGAAGAGATGACACTAAATGCAGATAAATTAATTGACCCACTTGAATACTTGTTGGTAACTGCTCTTAATATGTATGGTCATCAACTACATAACAACTAAGCTTATAGCTAAAGAAAATTTTGTGTCTGTCCCCCAGCCCCCAGCCCCCACCCCCCCACCCCCAATTACGTGTTCTCCAAATAAAGGAGCCCACTTGGGTCCCACTTAGATCTGAACAGGGCCAGCCCACTTCAAACCTGGGCAAGCCCTTCTGGGCCCCACCTGATAGCCCCGGTCAAAGCGAAGCGGGCCCCAGATGGGCAGCCCATATGGGCCCCATAAGGCAGCCCATCTGTGACCCATCTAGCGCCCACTAGGGTGTGTTGGCTGGGATGTAATAATATCAAATGCAAAGATGGAAAAAATACCTTGTATTCATGCATTTCATATAGAATGAGTTTCAAAAATATTCAAATGCAAGTAACTTACCTGAGAAATCCCATGACTTCCTAACTGTACGTACTCTGCTTTGAGAATTGGAAGCGCATTTGCGCTGTTGCGTTACACTTCACACTATTTATAGGGATGTCATGACGTCAGCCGAGCGTGTCATCAGCGCTACTATTGTCTGTGTTGGCCAGTTGTGGCTCTTATTTATGTCAAGGCTTTCAAACTTTAGAAAGAACTCTAGAAATGCGTGCTTTAGTGTGTATACATGAAGAGCTTGGTTTCAAAACGCAATGAGCGCCATTTTGAAATGGTTGCCAGGTGGGCCCCATGTGGGCCAACCCACCAACTTCACTTTCTGGGCTAATTCTACCAACACAACTTTCATGATTATGTTTCAAAGACCTTTCCCCAAAAGAGTGGGTTTCACCTGGCTTAGGCCTGGGCTAAGTGGACAAGTATTGTTCCTGAGCTTACCACTAGATAGTACATGGGATTTGATATCCTATAGACATTTTCTTGTCTTTATTACAATGAGCCATAAATTCACAATTCCTTTAAAACCATTGAAATGATACAGTTTTCACATTACGTTCATATTATAAGAAATTGTCCACACAAGTTTGCATACGAATAGAGAAATGAGGAGCATTCTGATACTGACACCTTTCCCCAGGATATGATCATAGTACATAATCCCAGGGCTCCCTCAGGTTTCACTATCAGACTCACAGGAACTCTGACTGTGTCACTCAATGTGATCAGAGTTGTAGTTAGTCAAAGGATGCATTTTGCTTCTCCTCCTTAAATAAAGGGAAGAGATGACACTAAATGCAGATAAATTAATTGACCCACTTGAATACTTGTTGGTAACTGCTCTTAATATGTATGGTCATCAACTACATAACAACTAAGCTTATAGCTAAAGAAAATTTTGTGTCTGTCCCCCCGCCCCCACCCCCCCACCCCCAATTACGTGTTCTCCAAATAAAGGAGCCCACTTGGGTCCCACTTAGATCTGAACAGGGCCAGCCCACTTCAAACCTGGGCAAGCCCTTCTGGGCCCCACCTGATAGCCCCGGTCAAAACGAAGCGGGCCCCAGATGGGCAGCCCATATGGGCCCCATAAGGCAGCCCATCTGTGACCCATCTAGCGCCCACTAGGGTGTGTTGGCTGGGATGTAATAATATCAAATGCCAAGATGGAAAAAATACCTTGTATTCATGCATTTCATATAGAATCATCATTCAATGAGTTTCAAAAATATTCAAATGCAAGTAACTTACCTGAGAAATCCCATGACTTCCTAACTGTACGTACTCTGCTTTGAGAATTGGAAGCGCATTTGCGCTGTTGCGTTACACTTCACACTATTTATAGGGATGTCATGACGTCAGCCGAGCATGTCATCAGCGCTACTATTGTCTGTGTTGGCCAGTTGTGGCTCTTATTTATGTCAATGTTTTCAAACTTTAGAAAGAACTCTAGAAATGCGTGCTTTAGTGTGTATACATGAAGAGTTTGGTTCCAAAACGCAATGAGCGCCATTTTGAAAAATGATACAAAGTTTTGACAAAAGTGTGCCGCGGGAATAGAAAAAATGACATTTTAAAACAACTTTTCCTCTGAATTCTATTTTTTATGTCTCCTCTCTGAGGTAAAAATTATATCCGAAGCATTATAATTGCTTTAATGTAGCCTTAGATATATCACTTGTGTTTCAATTCTGGAATGGATTTGTTGCGTTTTTGCAACGAAACTTTTCACATGTTAAAAACATGCACTAGCGGACATACTCTCTGGGGTACGTGGACAAGAAAATCTTTCCAATCTTAGATTGAGTGATTATATTACGGTGAACTGTGTAGGCTTACCACTATTAGTGGCGCCATCTTCATTTGCTTAGTAATACTTTTAAGATAATATAAGATATTAAGATAATCGACTTTAAGATAATCACTTAATTTAAGATTGGAAAGATTTTCTTGTCCACGTTCCCCAGAGAGCCTGTCTCTACCAGCTAAAAAACACGGCCCGGCTTTCCTAATTGAGTTCATTTTACCCGAAAACGATGCATTAGGAGAGCATCTTTCCGTATAGTTACGTAATATAAATGTATATGTCGAAGCACAAGGTTGAAAAATACGCCATAAGATTTGAAAATAGTCTAAAATGCACTAAAATGCACACTCTGTCAATAATGAGGCATATCAATTACATACACTTACAGAAATACTGATAAAATTGGTGAAAATATTGACAAAAAATGGTTTCTGATATGTTTCCAGGAGATAACGATTATGGTGTTATGTGTTTGGTTACATTAAAAAAAAACAAACTTAGCCATCGGAAGTACCCTCGTTGTCTTTAGCATTGTCTGGTAGACTGCAGCCCTGAATCAAAGACCCATCAACAGGACTCTTATGTAGCCCCAGAACGGCCTAAGCTTAAGCTTGAAAAACCAAACAATTTTGAATAAACATGTCTAAGGTCGGCCCCGTGTTGCTCGGCCCTGTGTTGGTATTAATTTTAACCTTGGCCCAGAAAGAATTCTCATGCTGTGCCAGACATGTTTCTTTTAGTTATATGGTTAGATTCACCACTCTCAACCGGTCTGGTCCATGCTAATGTTCCTACATAATTTTGCCCATATTTTGGTACAGTGAAATGTTACTATTGAAAATGTGCAGAGGATAAAACCAATGTATCTCTAGATCTGCAGGAAAGATAATAAATTTACTTTGAAAAACATAGGCCATCAACATTACACTCCAGCTAATGGTAGTTCAGTACTTATTAGTACATTACTGCAATAGGATAATTTTCATATCAACCCTTAAGCCATGAACAGTCTAGTTCTAAAATTGCCCCCAGGGATCCTGTGTTGACCTCTTTACCATTTGCACATAAGTAGGAGGTGTTTCAATGCACCTGGCATGTAGGATTCACTGGTGTAGTGGTCATGGTTCGGGACTATGGATTGAAAGCTGTTGGTTCAAATCTCCAAGATGTTGAATATATGCGAGCCCTTTTAGAACTCAGGTCAGAAATGTGATCAAATTCAACATACACCAGACGTGTTCTATACATCAGGCATTCTTTAACAATCTAATAGGCCTATAACGTTTTGTTATCATAATACCTAGACATTTAGTTACAACAGCGTAGCATCTAGTAATCTAGGATGGTGACTGATGTTAAGCTATATAAAGTACTAGCAATTCAGGATTCATCATAAGCAGGATGATTATATTGAGACGTGCAGGTGGTATCTTTCTGGCAGGAGTGGGTGTCGATTTCATAAAATCACTTTTAACATACTATACCCCAGGCGGCCCTCAGGAGTCAGGTAGGAACAGTATCCAACAGTGGCTAAAAAAACGCATTATGTTCAAGGGATGGGAGGCTTACCCGTAATCATTATCGTACATGATTTAGAATCGCAATATATTGAGGTTATCTTATATCAAAAACAATGATTGTTATGTAAATCAATCAAGAACTTCTACAGTTTTTTTTGGACGACCTCCAATGGTAAAAAATTGTATATGAAAACAATTTTACTTTCCAATGTTGCAATAAATGGCCATTATAGAAATCATACAATTCTAGATCTCATACCGTGTTGGACACATGTAAGGATTAATAAAACGGTGCGATACTACAACTATAAAGGGGGGATCAACAACAAATACCTGCCGGGGTGGGGAGCGGGGGGTACAGAAAATATTCAGACCCCTCTCTTAATGGGCAATGGGGGGGGGGGGGGGGGGGGTAGGGGCATCTACCCGATCTCCCTGTTGTTAATACCGACCCTAATCTTTTAAAATCCGTTTTATGTATGTGGTAATACAATTAGGCTATTGGATTTCTGATTGTTGTGTGTCAACCCCAGTTTGTAGATTAGTATAATAGGTTTTAAGTCACGTTTTAAGTCACGCTGGTGATCTTGCTAGGTTCTTTACTCAAAATGGTGATGTGGAAGCCACTTCACCGTATGCCTTATATGCACATGGGGACGAACCTGCAGAGTCACTAGACGGCGCCCATTATGTGCGTTATCTTAAAAAGCCCACTTTTCCCATAACCTTAATACCGAAACCCCACCTTTCCCATATTCTTAATAACGAAACTCAATCTAGTACTAATATGGATGGCGTCTGATGTTGATAGGGGGGCTCTGCCCCCCAACCCCCGTTCTTCTTTTCCTTCTTTTCCTTCTTTAACAATGGTGAGTACTATTAAGACTTTAATATTATGCCAGAAGTGGGGATTTAAGATTACGCACAGAATGGGCGGCGTCTAGTGACTCCGCAGGTTCGTCCGTTGTTGCGCCTTATATGGGGCAGCTGGATGTGATCTCAAGATGCTACCAGTAGTGTAAGGTTGGAGTAAGAAGTATTTTTCCCTCTCCCCTGTCATGTACTTAGGAGTTTGGATGTGTTCGTCACAAAGCAGCGTAGTCGTCCTGCCTGTATTATTAACATTTTTAGTATTAACATGTTGGTAGTAGTTCTCTCGAGCATAGTAAGTTGGACGTTTTTCTTCCGCATTTTATGGATGCTTTGAGAACAACCATTTCGCAGCATACTCACAACTCAAAAAGAAAGAAGGCATTACCTCTAAGTGAACTATTCGGGTGCACCTACTGTTCATGTATAAGCAGTTGAATGAATTTAAAACCGATTCACTTAGCATTCCTCCATGAATCTATGACACTCTTAATAGAAAGAGGACTGGGCTGGCAGGATGCCCAGGAAGTGACACAATGTACATGTCATGTACTACCGAATTTTATATTTACTAAGGGCTAAAGCACTTACAACCGAGTGGAAATATTTGACCAAATATAATATGTGCATCTTTTTACACTATATGTACACTGTAAAAATGCATGTACTTTTTATGGGTTTACCCTGTGAAACTCTGTGTTTCACCGTTTTTCTGAATACAATGAAACATCGTAAATATCAGCCATTTCATAGTGAATATTTGTTGTGGTTTGGATTACAATGATCCATCGTAAATTTATCTTCTTATGTCTAATATCAGAGGGAGCCACATTTAGTAAAATTTTCTTGGCGAGTGTGAGCCCTAGAAGTGCATGGAGTACATACACTGTAAAAAATATCCCGTAAAAATTACGGTGAATCACTGGCATCACTGAAAGCCAAACTTTTTCCGTGTTTTTTTACGGTGACCGTATTTTGCTTTCCCCTGTAAATTTTACAGGCCTTTCCTGTTGTATTTTTACGGTGATTCATCCTTATTATGCAATGATTCTCTGCTATTCAATGATGATTACAATTGTTTCTGGATTCATTGATGTATATTTCATGATATCATCTTAATTTCAGTCCTGTATATATATATATATATATATATATATATATATATATATATATATATATATATATAATATATATATATATATTAGGCCTGAGAAGCATAATTTAATGCTTCATAGCAATATACAATTACAATCCATGAGCAAAAGGTACTCTAGGATTGTTACAAAGAAACTCTGACAACAGTCTCAATATGTATAATTCTAATTACCACAATATGGGTGTTTATACTATTCGTACTATAATAGTGCCCAGGGTCTCAAAAAAGGAAATAATATATTTTTTTATCTTTAATATGCCAAAGGCTTCAATTTCAAGGGAGTCATATAAGTAGATCTTCTACTGGAATGAACATAATTATTTCATGTGAATTTCCAAAACTTCTTTTTGTTGGGGAGGGGTGGGGAATCCCCATGGGGGAATTCCCATGTCTAGGATTTGGGGGCATGGCAAGAAAGAATTCCTGGCTGTACATGTCCTTTATGATCAAAACCGGAAAAAATCTGATAGCGTGACGGACGCCTTGCTGTTGCGGATGGGTACACAAAAAAGAATATATTATACATAATTTACTATAATTAAATGATCCGCTGCTGTCAGGTGCAGCAGGAGGTATGGAGTGAGGTTGGCAACCGGCCTAGTATTTTATGTGGCGTCACTCAAGGACATGCAGGAGAGAGAAGAGAGCCAAGTGGAGGTATTGCCAACCCCCGCCCCCCGAAGGTACCTCCACAAACCGTCAATTGACTCATCAGTATCATAAAGGGTGCCAAAAAGCTTTGCTTATTTTTTCTTTTTTTAGAAAAAAAATCAAAAAAATCAAGACCTCCTGTAAGGGATGGGGTTGATATGGGGGTAGACTTGCCCTCCATCATGTGAGTGCAGGTCATGGTAAGATTAGTGCAATATACATTAATATTTGCTTAAAGGGGGGGGGGGGAGGGTAAATCTCCGTGGATTTGATTCCCCCTTCTCTCTATGCCACTTTTCCTGGTGAGAGAAGGGTGGGAAGTTGTGGAAAGTCATGTGGATGTGATAACTTACACATGGACTTCTGGTTTGTGTCGCGGCCATGCTGCTAACACCAGAGTGGGAAAAAGTTTTCACAAAGACTGTACCATGGGCTGACCGATGACGTGTCATATTCACCAAACGACAAGCCTCCCCCCCCCCCCTCCCCCCAAAAAAAGAAACCCCATCCGAATCCAAGAATCTTGTTAAATCAACTGTAGATTTACAGTGCTTAAACCATGGTGGAAGGCTAAGACAAAGGATTCATACCTTGGTTATATTGTATACCGAGGTCTAAATACTGGATATACTCCTGGGGGCCGAAATTAAGGCAATATCATTGATATAAGCCATAGACTTATATCAATGTATTTAAATGGCCAAAGTTGGCGAATTTGGTCATGGCCAGCCAAGAAAGGCCCATGTCGCCATGTCGACTTTAGTGGTCCACACCCATACCAATGCCACACGCAATGCATTTATGTAATTAGAGGCCAGACAAAACATAATATATGAAGTTATTCTGACACTGAAGATAGGATGGAAAAGGTCACAGACTTGAATGGCGTTAACATACCATATTGCATGTCTTTGGTTATGTAAATTGCAAAAATATCTTTATCTTAAAAACTTCAGTATATAGTATTTTTGTCCAAACATGTATGGCTCATGACATGAGCCACGACCTATAACGTCAGTCCTGTGACAGCTAGTTATTATTCCTTTTAGGTCTGCATTGCGCTTTGATGCATTGGACGCTAATTGATTGAATGTGGCAAGTAATGGTTGGGACAAGGACTGTTTTCAGCGTGGCAAACTACACTACACTACGGCCACCTGGACTCAGACGCTCGCATCAGCGTGACGTCACAGCTAGCGTTTCACTTCTTCAAATTTAACAGACTCCATTCGGTATTTTGTCCCACCCTCCCACACCTGTTTTATAAATGACGTTACAAACACTAGATCTACTTCTGTTTTTCCAGTAAACAACACTGACTATGCACATGATACTGTATAACATGTTTTAATCCTAAGGGTAGATGTTCGCTACCAAAAACATATATTCATTGCATTATGAACATGTAACTGTTTAACGTTGTCCTCAAAAGTATATAAAGCCAAAATATACTGAAAAAGAACTTGTCCGTGATTAATCAACACCCTTTGTCGTCATTATGAATGTATGCAGCCTGAGGTGTTTTTCAGAATGATTCAGCTTCACATGCCCCACGATCACTCAAACTGACGACCTCTACTGAAAGCCATACATATATAGTAACGAGAGATGTATCGAAAAAGACACTATCTTTAAAGCTTGACTGTCATGGTTGATGTGAGGCCTAAAGCACTTTTGGATATAGTTCAGTTTTCATTCACAAGAGGGCTCTTAAAGATGGTGTGACAGCTAATAGACTTTCAGAACTTTTTCTTCATAATGGATATAGTTTTAATGTCAAGGGTTTTGTTATTATTTTAGCTGATATGCAGTGCTGAATGTTAAATATATCTGTCTATACATGCATGATTTCAGATAGAAAACAATGTTGCTTATTCTCCTCAGTGACTCAGTGTCCCCCCTATGTGAGCATAACTGGAACTAAGCTAATAGGGAAAGCACTGAGCCATGCAGTATAAACACATAGGGAGTTTAGTGTCGACCTACAGTAAAAAATAGTGCACTGCATGTGCTCATCTTATAGACTAAGACTATGTATGGGATAGGATATACAATAGGAATATGATAAGACTAAAAATTCTCCAAACATTTAGCTGACACACCATCTTTAAGGGCTAGGAGCTCAGCTCTTACAGGCACAAGGGAGGTTGAATATGTTGTAGCTGGACAATGCTCATGGTCCCCTGTCCAAACACTGCTGCCCTCTGATGGAACTGTTATTTTAGTCCATGTATGGAAAATGCTGAACCTATTCCCTGACGGCCCAGCTTTAAGTATCTTCAAAAGCATGGCTGGCAAACAGGTCATTTCTGACGATGACGCCTGGCATCCTCGTCAGAGGTGTCTTGCACAACACAAACTGCTTGCCTACACATCCTCGATAGCCAAGATAGATTCATCACAAATATGCAGAGAGTTAAGTAAAATACGTTTTGAACATAAAGGGGAGATGTCTACATGTAAGTGTTGTATTGGTAGAATGCATATACAATGTACTTTTAGAAACACATATATATGACATTGTATGTACTGGTATATAAATGTAGTGTCAACGCTAAGCTACCCTAGATACCTGAATTCAATTAGTTGAAACATACATGAATACCTAGACTGTATACATGTGTTGATAGGCTCCGGGGTAGTAAGTATGTTATGACTATGTTTACAGTTACAACCTTGTTGAGCCCTTTGCCCTACCGAGTTGTTGGGGTATAGGTGCTAGAGTCGTCATTTTAGTATAGTAGGAAGCAGCCCAGTAAACACACCTACGTTATTTAAACGTAATTTTGCTACGTAAAATAACGTTTGGATGTAAGGGTTATTTTAGGGAATTCAACGTAAAGAAACGCGAAGAAACGTATTACAAACGTTGTAAGAACGTAATCTGCAGGTATATTAACGTAAGATGCAAACGTTATATCCACGTTTATTTACGTTATTTCCATTCTTCTTTATGTAGAAGTCGATGTTTCAATGTATAGAATAATAATATTTCCAAATTAAAGGAGGATCCACTGGGTGGGTTGGGGGTGGTAAACAGGCGCCTTGATGTTGGAATTTCAAAATGTTCAAAAAGTGAAAAGGCATAACAAGAATGCAATACAGTATACATGTAGCTACATGGGGATTCGAACTCCCTATCTGTAGATCATGAGGCCAGACCTCTGTGACCTGTCCTAGCTTGGTGATTGAAAAATCTCACAAGGATAGATCTTGTGATTCATATGACGAGAGACAGACAGGTAGACAGACAGACAGACAGAGACAGATATAGAGAGCCAGAGAGGAAATAACAATTTCTGTCTCTCTGTATCTCTTTCTATGTGTCTGTCTACGTATGGCTCTCTGCCTGTACCGTGCAACTTAAATAAAGAACTAATAATGGCTTATTGTCACAAGATGACCCCGTGGCTGTGGCCATAGAGCACAGGGCATATCTCGTTCACACTCTGGGAGACTAGGTTCGAACCCCATACTAGGGACCTATAGCAAACCCGACGTAGCTCATTTAACGCAGACGTATCCTATCATTTCAGCACTGCTACGTCTGCGTTTTATGAGCTTTTACGCGGTTGCTAAAGGTCCCTATTAGCAACCTGCACCAAGGTCAATGTACATTACTATGCCTACCAAATATGCTTCACACTCACAATGCGTTTGCTAAAAGTCCCTAATAGTTTTTACATGAGTCCTATTATATCCTGATATACATGTATAGCTCTGCATACCAAAATGGAAAATATGGCTAATTGTATTCCTTAGTGTTATATAAATAATCCACCCCTGGTTACAAAGGTATTATCAATGATTTAATTTCCCTTTAAATGGGGATCTTCAACAAATGTATCATTATTGCTAAAGTTCCCTATCCTCAATAACTAGGACCAGACGTGAATCTCAAGGCCTCCTTGATCACCTCTGTCCACCAGCCCGGTTAGCTCAGTAGGTACAGCATCAAACTTCAAATCAGGAGATTATGAGTTCCCTTCCCCTTCGTTGTAACCCTTGCATATAGTTAACACCAAGGTCCATAGATAAGGTCCCTTTTAAATCTCTTGATATGGGATGTACCTTAGTTGTGAATGTTTTATAACCTTTAGATAATAACGTTTTGTAAATGTTAATTCATATAAGGTAAAATTAGGTAATTTACCTAAATACACCTGTATATACGTTCTTATAACGTCCTATGCACGTTTATCTACGTTAATTTACGTTCAATAACTTAAAATAACCCTTACATTTGAACGTTATTTTACGTAGTGAAGTTACGTGATTCTCACTTAGAGATCACGTTCTTTCAACGTTAAACTACGTAAGTGTGTTTACTGGGAGGGGGTCCCATGCACCCGAAGACTATATTTTTTTAACTTACAATTTAGGAATCCTGAATATCTCTAGTTATGGAATATCTTCGTACCCAAGGTGAAATCGTGTCCCATCAGGGTCATTGGCGGCCATCTTGTTGGCCATCTTGGCTTTTTCATGAAGTATTAGTAAAACCTAACTTTCTCTATAGATTCCCAACCGTTTGAGCTACATGCATGACATTTTTATATGAGGCACATAACTAATCCTACTATGTACACAAACAACCATTCTTACATTGATCAAGGTCAAGGTCATGAGAATTGACCTTGAACTTAAAAATTGACCAAATTACATCATTTGACCATGTATCAACTGCTGTCAACATCTTATTAATGACATTTTCTCCATCTTAGGATTGTTGTATGAAGAAGACATCAATATCAAGCTATTCAGTTCATTGGAATCGAGATTAGATGAGATTTTGCCATAGTAACAATGCATTTTCAATTATCGATATATTTCAGGATTTAGCCGTAGAAAACATATGATTGGCCCTGGTATGCCAGCTACTCATGTTCCATAGATTATTTTGGCCACACATATCCATCTCAATAGTAACTGTGAGAATTAGCTACAACTGTGACCTTGACCAAGGTCAAGGTCAGTTAATTGACCTAGAATTTGGATAAATCATCAAATGAGCACCTAAAGACCTCTCAAAGTAATGTTAGAGTGTTTCTTTTATTCATTTTTTTTTATTAGACACATTTCATGAACATATCTATATCATAAAAACATAGTTTATATACATTTTTGCCATGACAACCATTTGTTGCCATCATAATTCTGCATGGTAACAACAGCTTTCCATTATTGGACATATTGCAATTTTCCCACTATATAACATATTTTCAGCAATTTCTCAAAGATAATGGATTCCCATTGCTTATTATTGTTTATCTTTTTGGATAATGAATGCTTTTTTTTTTTTTAAAGTGTTTTATTGGGTTAAAATAATACAATTACAAGAATGCATTATACCTAGCTACCGCGCATTGCGTTTTTTACGCTAGGGCCCTTTCTGTTACAGAAACATCTTACGTATATTACATAAATTACAGGAATGGCTACCATTATCTCTGTAGTATCACACATAATTGATGAGAAGTGAGTCTTGTATTTTACATAGATTCGTATATGATTTCACAATGATGAGATGAGATGAGATGAGGTTAGTGTCTTGGTATGGCTTTCATAATGTGAGAGATGTTTTCATTTCATAAAATGAGTAATAAATTACTTTTTACATAAAACAGTTTCTGTAGTTTTTCTTAATGGCTAGTTTAAAAGCAGATAGGTCTGCTATCAGAGTATATGCAGGTTTCAGTTGATTCCACCTTGCAATGGCTCTGTATATGACACTCCGTATGACAATAGGTTTCAATGAATGTATCACAGTGAGTCTTATACCCTGGTTTCTGCGTGTAGGCAGGTTTCTATTGTCAATTAAGAGAGGATTTTTTGTTAGGGTATGTGCAAACGATAGCAAATGCATATCACGTCTGTCCCCTAGTTGGCAGCAGTTGCTTTCATTATGTAGCATAGCAGTGTTCATCCTTGGATTTTTTCCTAACTTTACTTTATATACAACTCGTAACGCTTTATTCTGTAAGTATTGTAGCTCCTGGCTTTCACCCTTATTGTCCCGATCCCATACATAATCAACGTAGTCAAGCGTCGGTAGTACCATAGATTTGTATACATCTAGCGCTGTCTCCTCCTCAACATAATTCCTAACCCTTCCGAGCTGAATAATTTTATGTCTTACATTATTAACAGTGTTCTTCCTATGCGCTAAAAACTTTAGATCAGGATCTAATGTGAGCCCGAGGTATGGAAATACATCCACCTGTTCCAATATTACATTATTAAGTACAAAAATAGGTTTTTCTTTCCTAATGTTATTATAAACCATCCATTGTGTTTTCTTAGCATTAACAGTCAGGCTATTATTGATACACCAGGCTGATACTTTCATCAATGCATCATCCATTGCATCTACAGATGTCGTGCAAATAACCGCATCGTCTGCGTATAAAGTTATATCAAATGCAGCAACTTTAGCTAGAGAATTAATGTATATGGAGAACAAAACTGGACCCATTACAGACCCCTGGGGAACACCATATGTAATAGTTTTCGAGTTAGATGTGATATTATTAGCGACTGTTCGTTGTTTCCTGTTGGTTAAATAATCTAAGAAAAATTTTAAAGTTTTTTCGCCAAGTCCTAAAGCTGATAATTTTTTCATTAATATTAAGTGTGAGACTGTATCAAAAGCTTTTTTATAATCGAGGTATAGACAAAAGGTTGGCAGGTCATTTGTTATATTATGTATTATAGTTTGAAGGTGTTCCCCAATGGCAGTCTGTGTAGAGTGACCAGAGCGGTAGCCGTGCTGGTTTGGACAGAGTAATTCGTTATCTTTCATATAGCCTTGTAGGCGTGTGCAAACAATTTTTTCCAGTATTTTACCAGGAAGGGGGAGTAAGCTAATAGGCCTTAAGTTATTAACATCTTGAGAGTTTGGTTTTTTATAGAGAGGTACAACAGTAGCGCACTTCCAGCTTACAGGGAATGTACCGGTAGCTAGACATCTATTATATAGACCTAAAATCACCTCAGGGATGGCCATAAAAGCATCCTTAATTACATATGTCTTCATGTGTACAATAGAAGAGGCCTTATTGGTCTTAATATTTTTAATATACTTAATCATATCACCATAGCATAACGGTTCGAGTAGATTTACTTCTCTACCGGGTATTCCATAAGGAGCTGGTTCGTTGTCGTTCACCTCACCAGGTGGCAGCACTTGAGCCAGCTTCTCACCCACTGTCGAGAAGAACTCATTCACATAGTTTGCACAGTCTGCATAAGGGACTAGGAGGTTGGTTGTATTATTTTTTAATTTTATTAGAGTAGCTGCTGTTTTATTAGGTAGTAATTTACGTATGCCCTCCCAGAATTTTGCCGGATTATCCTTTTTTTGAATCAGAAGTTTTCCTATTTCATTTTTCCTACTGTTAAAAATAAGTCTTTCTGTGTTATATTTATGAAAATTCGCAATCCTCCAGTCATCCTCATCCATAGTGCGCTTGGCTATTACATATAGAGTATCTCGTTCCCTCATAGCATGTATTATGGGGGGGGTTAGCCATTCTGGCGTGTATTCAGGCAGCACCATTCTTTTAACTGGACACATAGTATCAAGGCTTTCCTTAAGAACACATAAAATAGATTGCCACAGTAGTTCAGTGTCAGTCTGTAGGAACAAATGGTCCCAGTTATATCTTACTAACAAGTTTTTAAACGTTAGATAGTCATATTTCCTATATGATCTAGCCATAACGACCTTTTTTTTAATCTTATTCCTAATACATTTAAGAACCATATAAATCGGAGTGTGATCTGAGATGTGGAAGCCAATTGTCCCAGAGTCAGCCACGTTATGTACATTCGTATATATGTGGTCCAGCAGGGTGCCAGAGGCTGGTCTTGTAATGTCACTTATGGTTTGAAACATTTCATTTTCAGTGCAGAACTCGTTCACTTTGGCTTCCTCTACATCCTTGGCATTAAAAAGATCCACGTTAAAATCTCCCATATATATAATTTTCCTATTTTTTGTTACCGGTACTTTTAGCTGCGTCAGCTTATCATATATTGCTTTTTTATCTATGTGAGAGTCCGGCGGTCTATAACATATATATATTTTGTATTTTATTATACCAATTTCTAAGTTAACACATAAGATTTCATATTCTTCTGTAACAAAGGATGACTCAGCATCAACAGTGGCTGTGTAGGAGTCTCTTACATACAGCATGATACCTCCAGCTCCTTTGTCCCTGAGTGGAAAACGATCCATTCTTATGTATTGATATCCAGGCACTATCATATCTACATCTTTATGCGTTGGATTGAGCCAAGTCTCCACTACCCCTGTGATATCAGCACTCATAATTAGTTTAAAGGCATCTACCCGTTTATGATATATTGACCTAGCGTTCATACATATTATACGCAGACCTTTTCTGCTTTCTAAGTCATGCAAGGTAATCATTTTATACAATAATATGGTACACTTTGGTAACGATGATGATGTGTGAACTGATGATGACAACGATTATTATTAATGGACATCACTTGTAGGTATGGCAGACTAGGTAACAGCACGCTCAAAGTAATTGTATTGACACTTTATTAATAAACATAGTGAGGAACATTAAAACATATGTACATGAGATATTTACTCCCTGTTATGTATAGTAATCAAAATATTTTGTAAGTCAGATATTAGTAGCATAAGTACATATATGGAGGCTGTGATTCATTCAAGTCTCAGAATTAGACAGTTTGCCCTACTGAGGGTGTACTCTATATATACACTACACATATTTGGCACTGCGCCAGCTCGTCGGGTTCAGGTGCTTCGCAATAACATTACCTATGTTGTCCTCTCTATAGCTATTTCAGGACGGTGTATTGACCTACTAACCTCAGGGTGCTAAGTCTCAATCGTTCTAACCTTAGAGGAACGGTCTGGAAACATTAAATTGGTTCGGTATAACCTAGAATGTGTATGGCAATTGATTAATATACTATAGTACAACACAACAGCAGGAGCTAGAACTTATGTAATCCATTGTGAGAAAATTACCGGTAGTTAATACTTTTCACAATTAACCATATTTATACAGTGGTGTGCTACATTGTCATTTTAATAGTAGTTTAGTGTACTAATCAATATATATATATCCTATACTGAGACCCATTATGCCATGTCCAGCAGTCTCTTATTTATTATGCCTTAGAGGTGGAGGCTTCAGTGTTTTTCTTGTTCTTTTTAGGTGAGAAGAACTGTCCCATTCCCATGATACGTTGTTGTAGGTTCAATGTCTCTTGACTTTTTTTGGTAGTTTCAGGGTTTTTCTTCCCACCCTTCACTTTAGTGGCACGCTGGGGTCGCGGTGTCATCTTAGGAGCCTCGTGGGTTGTGATAACTGCTACGTCAGCAGTATTTTTCGGGGGTGATCCATGATGCTTTTGCAGGTCTTCCATTCTTATTGGCGTCTTCAGCTGCTGGGCTGTGGTTGTAGTAGTGGTGGTAGGGGTCGGTGAGACCTGTGTAATCACTATTATACGAGGAGCTGCTTCAGTCTGGGGGCTCTGTACTGGAGGAATGGCCGCTGGTGTGCTCACAGGTATCTCCACTGCCTGGTTGGTGGGCGTGGTCGGCGCTACTACTGCTGGTGGGGTTGGTGCTGGAGGAGCAGGGGGAGTGTCTATTGCATATTTTCCCATCAGCCTACGCCTTACTTCTGTGAGGACTGCCCCTCCACGGTTTTTACCCTTGTACGTGCCCTTCTCCAGGGCCTTTGCCCTCAGCGAACAGCCTATTCCCCAATGGGTACAGCTGCTAGCCTCCAGTAGTTTACGTGGTGAGGAGCTCAGGAGCACTTGGAGTAGCTCTTTATCCTGTTCGAATTTAAGCACATTCAGCTCGGTGAGGACATCTTCATCTATTCCATTCCAGGCTGGACAGTCAATTGTTTTTGCGATTGCTTTTGCAGCCCTGGGGGTGTAGGTATCCATAATACGCTCAGCCTTGTCGAGGGCCCCTGCAAACACAGCTTTCTTATACGAGAACGCCTGCTCAACACTAGAGAAGGTCTCTCCATCGGTGATCAAGGTGCAACTATAGAAGTTGCTCAGCGGCGCGTGTTCGCTCTGATATGCTATGTACTCATCCGTCACCACAGTCTTGGTATTTGCAATCCTTAAGGCTGGTGGCAAGTCATTAAGAGCACTATGTGTGTAGAACCTTCCCTCGTACACCAGACCTCTTCCTCTCTGTTTAACTACTTCTTTGCTCTCATAAGCTAGCCTAGCTATGGCTGCTATATCTGCTTTTTGTCGTCTTACTTCGTTATTACTATCCTCTGATAGGAAGACCTGTCCATATACCGGATGGCCTTTGAGAGTACCTTTCTGTGCTAGAATTTTGTCTCGTGTGTCCCCTCTCATAAGAACTGCTACTATGTTCCTATGTGTTGCTGTTGGAGAGCCTTGTCGATATGCATAATCGATTTCGTACACATCTGCCCCCGGATCAATGGCTTCCATGAGTTGAAAGACGACCCTCCTAGTAGATTCTTTGGGGGTAAAAGGGATGCCTTCAATGATCAGGTTCCTTCTACGTGTAGTGTGATCGACCACACTTATAAGAGAGAAATTCTCTTTTATGTCGCACGTATTTACACGTACTTGACGTGAATTTTCAGTTAGCTTTTTCTCCAGGGTCTTGTTATCAAGGAGCAGTTTTTTATTGTCCTTCTTAAGATCTTCAATCTCTTCCTGACTGTATTCTAAGGACCTCCTTATACATGCTGAGTCTGTGATTAAGTAGTCCAACACATTGCCTACCTTTTCTACAGTCTCATATTCCACTCCTGGTGAGTTGCGTGTAGCTTTGGTAGGCCGGAGGATCTCTTGTATTGACTCTAGGGCCTGTTCTCTCAGTATAGAGGTGGCAATGCCCTCACCTCCAGTCGCCATGTTGACTGTAGCGTGACACCGGCTACCACTATACCACTGTAGGCTCCACAGGTAATATTTTAATCCTGGCGTAATAGGTCGTAATAATGTCGTATGGCTTGTCAAAGTATCTGTGTCGATGCACTATCCCTTAATACACAACTTTGTCGCTGGAAGTAATTCCTAACGTGTCCTTAAAGATCCTTATTTGAGTGAAAACCATAGAGCGTGCTGCTTCTCGGTGTTTACACGTTGGTGGCCGCCATACCCTTGCTCTGATATATATGACCTTTATCAAGGTCAAGGTCGCATAAAATGACAATAAAGGTTGGGAAATCAATAATTGAGTGCTTATTGCCCTGTGAGAAGGAGCTAAAACGTAGTTAAGAACATTGAACTTTTCACCTTAAATGAGCACCATAAAGAGATGAATCCACCTCTATCCATCTTTGCTGCAAGTATACATCCTAGTATATTGGAGGGAGAGCCTTTGGTTATCATCAGACCCACACTGCACCACTCCAGGGTTGTACATTCTTTAGGGTCAATATAGGGGGGATCCATGCAACTTTTCTAATACCAATATTTATACTCATCATTGAAGCTTTTGGTGATTATTAGGGTTGCTAGGTAAAATGGTTGCCATGGCTACAAGAAAATGGAATTTTCAGATGACAATACAGGTCAATTTTGAGGATAACCCATAAGGAGTCACCACACCAACTTTCACGCTTGTATCGCATTTTGCACAATTCAACTGGTTATCTGCCCCACTATGGTAGTTACCTCACCACGTATTACCTGTGTTTGCCTACACTGTGAAGTTTCAGAACAGGTCGAGTTACGTACATGTACATTACTTCCGTCCGTAACTCACCGTTCACCCACCTCCCCCCATACCTGGTGCTGGGTTGCACACTTCTTCCTAACCCCGTTGGCTTCATGGAAGGCTGTCCCTGAATATGGTGCCCTTGTAATGGACGGGGTACCTGAGACACTGGTGAATCCAAACCATACAAAACCACTGTCTGAAAGCCGGTGCCCATATATGGGACCCCAGATCGATTACAAGAATTGGTCAACATACAAGATGTTCTTGAAGTGTAGGAGGACAAAGAATCTATTGTGATAATGTTGTGGCGCCAGTACTAGGCTAAGGGGCCATGATGGTTTCAAATTGAAGCCACAGCGATCCAAGCGTGAGTTGCACTGCAAAAGTCCCAAGCCTCCGGGTCTTATCAACTTATGGTCAAACACCACAGGTACAGCATGTTGAACCATTTGTGAATGAGATCAAGAAATAGTGTGCATTCTTCATGTTCTAATTTAGAAGTGTCATAGATACTGATACTGATGAACCTATACCTGCATGCACTGCCAGGTGGTGTTTACAACACAATTCTATGCCTTGTCTGTACTTATTTGGTAAGACCTAATGACTATCCATGACCACCCCATGAGGATCGTCAACCCCATATATGATGAAAGCTGATGAAAACTACTTCTGCAATACACTGATCATCAACACGTTTTACTTTCGTTGGAGATCGTCAGACTTTATGTTCGTGGGCCCTATTTGTCAAAATCATTCTGCAAAAGACCTCTGGGGCTCGATTCATAACAATATCCGACAGCTCAGAAAGGCTACAACCACCAAAAAACATGTTTGTAGGGAAAAGAGGGAAAATCTTTTTTTTACAGGTAGTAGTCAAGGCATCATACAAGGCTGTAGTACAAATCTTTTGATATCATTTCACAATGAGATTAGAGAATGACTTTAGAGGCTGTCTCAGCCGTCTGTTGTGCAATGGGCATTTTCCTCCTTACAACCACCATATATACATGTATTCTGTACTGGGCTCAGGCTCATGAGAACACCACAGACTAGCTACATCCAGATGTCACAAAGCGGATTATTTTTTTCACCTCAAATATTTTATTAGAATTATTTAGGTTATAATACATATTCATTTCTTGGAACAAAATTTGTAACCTTCCCTTTTCAGGGATGTAATTTAAGAATATTTGTGGTGTTTTTTCAGTTTTTCCACGTTTCCCAGAAAAATCCATTATAATTCAAAGAAATAAAAAAGCTGTTATTTTATTTTTTGTATAAACATTAAAAAATATACAACATAATAATGCATAATCGAAAATGGTCCAGAACGATTGGAAATCTTTTTCTGATATAAATAGACACCATTTGCATGTAAATATTCGAATTTTATTACCTATTTTCAACAGTTTAAAGTCAATGTCACAAAACGACCATGTTAAGGTGTCCGTTACGTGTCCGTTACGCGTCCGTTACGCCATATGGCGCTATATGGCGCCATATTTAGCTCAGAAGATTTTAAAATATGGCAGCTCATAATTTCGTTAATATTTATCTCATAATAATTCTAAGAGTACCTACCCCCCCTAAATCGATGTCAAGGATTCCAATGAGACTATCCATTTTTCTCTATCTTGAATGGTTGCTTAGCAGCCAGCCCTTTTTTATGAAAAATGTCAGATTTTGTTGAAGCCATGAAAAATCATGATTTTACATGGTATTTTCATGGCTACGATGCAGTTAGAAATAATCATAGCTATATCACAAAATTTTATGTGCATGTTCCCAAAGACCTATATTTTCTAATGCAATTGAGAAAAAATCAGAATAAAAATATTTTTTATTTACATTTTTTTCACTTTTAATTGTTGCAAAGTCATGAGTTTGAGCCACAATAGGGCAGATGGGAAATTTGCTACAATTTTCTTTTGAAATGCACCCCTTTTTTTGTACGACAGCATTCTACGATTTTCTTGAGATAAGCTGGTCGTATGAGATAAGCTGGTCGTATGTGTGGTTACTATTCTCTACCATTACAACTGTTCAAGAGGTGTCGTAAGAATAGCATAAAATGACCCCTGGACGATCAGCAATGGTCGTAGCAGTAAAATGACCTTCTGTGTCGTAGAAACTTATGAATCGAGCCCCAGGAGGCTTATTCAGAACAACTGACGTGGTCGTAGGGAACTGGTGACGTGAGGACAACCACTGGTAAAATTTCTTTCACAGAATTTCCTATACAAATCTATAGAAAATTAATGTAAATACCGCATTTTGCCAGCTACAAATACCCTTGGCAATTGCAAATATTGCAATATTGACGAAAATCGCAATATGACGACTGACGAGACTGTTCTGAAAGAGCCTCCAGGTATAGTAAGAAATAAATGTCCAAATAACTCAGCTATCGATGAGAAGCTCATGTCTAACATATGCTTACACAACCCCCGCGTCAAAGCAAATTGCAGCTGTATGATTAGCTAGCAGTCGATTCCAAATTGACTACTGTATGATATCCTACGATAACTGACTAAACACCCAGTTCTTGTGATACTCACTGCAGTCATACCCATACTCATAGCATCGCCTGTCTGTAGACCATGTTTAAATGATGCATAAGGAAGCCCATGCAATCGTGTTATTCGGCCAAAACTACCATAAATCGAAAAAGTTGAGTCTAAAATGAGATTTGAATACCAAATAGACTGGCATTGTGCAAGTGACCATGGGCGGTCGTCACTAGGTCCACGGCTGTTCATGGGACCTTGACGACAGGGCCATTTCACATTGTGCAATGGACAAGTTGGGTACCCAGGACCACTTTGCACGACCGTATCTGACGACCACTTGTAATTACCCACAACAATGTTGTTCACGTTGAGCAATGCACACGCTCGGCAAACCAGTTCTGATGACTGGTATGACGGTTGTGCAAAAGACCTCAGGGTCCTCTTTCACAACAACTGCCGTATCTGCCGGGCCGTCAAATATGTTGCCGATAGTAAAAAACTAGATATTTGGGGTGATTCACAATAAAAAAAATCGTCAAATAAATCATCGTCAAGTTACTATGTGGATAACATAGAGTAGTGGATGGTATTATCGTCAATTTAGTGGTCAATCTCCAACCAGACTTTTGTCAGTACTAATTCATCGTTTCTGAAAGACTGTGCTTGGAGCCAATTTAGTCCTGGTACTTTTCCACTGGGTCTCATCCCCATACTCTTTGTATTAAGGGGGCTATGGAAGGCCTTTAGCTACGTAATAAACGTTGGTTTTAGGCAATATACTTGAGTAATATTGCTATGGGAGGCCTTTTCCCTGCAGGGTGACGGTAATACCAGACATAGGGATTCGTTGGAAGGTATTATCGTCACCCCTTGTATCTTTGAAGTATTAGGCTTGACGATTATCGTCCAGGCTGTTAACTTCATACTTTTAACGATGGTATATTGTGAAATGGTTTTGACGATTTACCTGATCGTCATCGTCAAACCCTAATTTATGTACCCCGGCAGATACGGCAGTCGTTCTGAAAGAGGACCCTGGGGTCTCATTCAGAACGACTACCATATCTGCCGGGCCATCAAATATTTTGGCGACAGCTCCCGGCAGCGGAAAATCAATGCATATTGTCTATTCTGAAACACTTTACCTGTTTACTTATCGTCAAGTCCGGAATTTGCCCCCCTCCCCGACAGACAGGGCCGTCGTTCTGAAGGAGACCTCTGGGTCCTCTTTCAGAACGACTGCCGTATCTGTCGGGGTACATAAATTAGGGTTTGACGATGACGATCAGGTTCACTTTGTACTGTCGGCAACATATTTTGACGGCCCGACAGATACGGCAGTTGTTGTGAAAGAGGACCCAGAAGTCTTTGGCACAACACAAACTGCTCTCGTGGAATAGCAATGAATGCAGAATTGACAAGAATAGAGCTCTAGGTGGAGGGGGATCGTCAATATACATTTCACCCCCATTGCAGAACGTCAGTCCATTTGGTATGTAATGCACAAAACCATTCCCATATATGAATACTTATTTCAATATTAGTTCCCATTAATTGAATTTCATACAGGATCAAGCATAACATTATTTTTATGAGTTTGAAATAGTATTCATGTGCTCTCGATAACATATACTTCGACCTCATTAGATATTCAAAATGGCTGCCCTAGCCTTAGCATGTATACCACTATTTAACTAAAAATATTCCCAATGCATTAGTCAAAGGAATGAAAAAGGTCAATCTGACACCATATTTCTCCATCCATCTGAAAGAAATCCATGCTTTTCAAATGATCGAAAATCGCCTGATGATCTTTCCCACCCCCTACCATCTTTTAAAAAGAAATTGATAACCCTTCCAAGCATCATAAACTAATGTGACCTTGACATAATTCTTTACTTGTAATTTCTTTTTCATTTATATACAAATATCTGCTGGATAGTGTTGCCATACTTGGTAAACTGAAGCCCTAACTAATGTGGCAAATCACTGACATACATAGTAGCTGCGAAATGATGGTTATTGTGTATATGATTACCCCATAATTATATAAGTATAATGCTACCGGCATGACTAGTTTCACTTTTGGTTATATTATCATTTTTAGTTTATACTAGGCCTTCCCGGCCTGCTGGCTCTGTATGCCCCAGGCCAGGGTCTAGGTTGTCCTTGTTCACTGGACCATTACCAACTAAAGGGATCAACACCTGTTATTATGCTGTTCTTTTTATGTGTAGAAGGCGAGTAAAGTGCCTCTATTTCTCCTGGGATACACTATTCAGTATGTATATGATATTATATTATATTCGATCCATCCGGTGAATTTAAGAACATCTGGTATTATATTCAGTACCATTTTCTTCATATCTAACATTGTTCACTGTTGAAAAACATTACCTGCTGTGGAAATTTCAGTCTATGAAAGCGTTATAAAACTCAAACTCAATGTTAATTATACCAACAATGAAAGGAGAACGGAGTTGAAAATCATACAATTTATCAAATACATTTATCTCATGGCATATGTTAAAAAATGATATTCGAATAAGCTTTCATAGTGTTTTTTCATAGTAATCTTCTCTTTTAGGGATGGTGGGTGGGTTACATGGCGCAAGTACGCTCTGTGACCTGGCGACTGCAACTGGTAACTGATCTGGGTCCTCTTTCACAACAACTGCCGTATCTGCCGGGCGGTCAAAATATGTTGCCGACAATGCAATATCAACCTGATCGTCATCGTCAAACCCTAATTTATGTACCCCGGCAGATACGGCAGTCGTTCTGAAAGAGGACCCAGGAGGCTCTTTCAGAAAAGACTCGTCAGCCGTCATAACGCGATTTTTCGTCAATATTGCAATATTTGCAATTGACGAGAGTATTTGTACCCGGCAAAATGTGGTATTTACTATAGATTTCAACAGAAGTTATTGTGAAATACTTTTTACTAGTGGTCGCCAAACAGGTTTCGTAACGTCACCAGTTCCCTACGACCACGTCAGTTGTTCTGAATGAGCCTCCAGAGGTCTTTTGCAGAACAAATGATCATATTGATTTCTTTAGCAACACAATTTTGATGATCACTCTTTAGTACAAAGTTAGTGTCTATTGCTAGAGGCATTATGAAAGAAATATCATTTTGACGAGAGAAGTAAAAAGATGATTATTTATTAATCATATGTCACACAGGTGTATAACTCAGAATATAATCTTCAGTTGGGGGTGCCTATTTGAGTAGTATATTCGCCTTTAGCACAATAAAATTGTTATCAATCGTTGGAAATCGTTGGTAAATTAATATCTATTGCTAAATGCACTGCACATTGGTGTAATCGTCAATATTCCAATGAAGCCAACGACCAGGTAACGAGTGGTCATGGGGCCTATTTTGTGCCTTGCACAACGTCAGTCTATGAGAGAGCTAAATGTCATTCTAGAAATACAAGTATTATATCAATAATTTGATATTTAGAGCACTTATTAGTAAAGAAATCTAAATACAATATCATCAAATATGTCTCATCTCGTTGGAAATCGTCACTCTAGCTAAGCAATCAGCTTATTCTATATAAAAAAGAGTTACATATTACTCAAGGAGGTAGAAATGCAATTTATGAGATTTATATGATATTTGCCCGTGGATAAGATATAGTTTATGGGGACATGTAGGTATTAGTGTCTATGCTCATAACTGGAAGATGTTATAAAGGTTGCAACTGAACAATCAAGTGTACGAAGCTGCCTTCTGCAATGCCCTGAAAGATATTCTCATGACCACCTTTCTGACAATATCATCCTGCTCGCCATATCTGTGCTCGTTGTCAACCCACGAGAGCAGTTTGTGTTGTGCAAAAAACCTATGTGGTGTTTGTAGTACCTAGTCAAGTCAACACTATTGTCCTTACTCTCGTTCCCAGATCCTTCAAAAGGAAGGCTCTCGGAGCCAGCGAACAGAAACCAGCAGGTTTGATGGTAGATTTACCATCAAACCTTCTGCTTCCATTTCAGGTTCCTGTTTGCTGGTTCCAAGCTAACCCTAGGGACTGCCCAAATCCAGCAAAATCCCAAGTTCAAGGTCATATGGCAGTCACCAGAGCCTTCCTTCGGAAGGATTTGAGAACGAGAGTATATTGTCCTGTGCTGCGGTGAGTGCACGGTGGTGTCAGATTAGGGTAAACCGCCCATATGTGGCCCTGTTGAGGAGCTTAAACCCACAAGACTGACTTTGATACAAGATTACATGTAGAAAGAGTGATCCAATCCTAATGAAGTAAGCAGCACTTTTCATTGGGACACTGTTTGGCATGCTATAGACAAATCAAAAATATTGATTTCTATGTAATATATTGTAAAAATGCTGATTAAAGTAAGGTACCCTTTGGACATTGAATTGGTACCATGACTGGCCCACCTTGTACCTTGAGTGGCCCACTCCAATAAAACACTGTTTATGCATCTGTAACTTGGTAAATGTGGTTACAATGTTATGTTCCATTAGAACATAATGAAATATAGCCTCATGCAAATTGTTAGTTCCAATAGCGAGCCTATGAATATGCTTTAAGCCAACTCGTCTATCTTGCCTTCTTGGGGGCTGCCTTCTGCTCTGTTAAGCTCTGGGCATAATTATACTCATTTCTGCTTCTGGGGGCATGGTGTACCACTGAACAAAGAAAAATTAACATTCAGGAACTTTTCCATGTATAACATTATTTTATGTTCTTATGATATGGTTCACCAAAAAACAAAGATCTCGACTGTGGGGAGACCAGAACCAGGGACCTCTCACACTAAAGTTCTAAGCCCTGCCTATGTAGCCACAGGGGCTGAACAAGTGTGGGGAGTGTAGAAGTACCCCCATGTTTTGTTCACTCAGCACTAAGCTGTGGCTATAAGGTATAACCTACATGTATAGGGACCTTTAGCAATCCTGACATAGCTCATAAAACATAGACATAAGGTCCCTTATTACAGAAGGCGTGGATCTGACTTTCCAAGGTATATACTCACACAGTCTCAATGTCATACAAGTATAGCTTTCAGCAGTTCTAGCACCATGTATCCAGAATAGGGTAGAGGTACAGTATTAGCCTAGCACACTGAAGATCCTGGGTTCGAAACTTAATGAACCAGTTTTTCTCTGACCATAAATCAGGTTGATTTCCATGTAATTCTATAGTCAAAAATAATGAAAAAGACATTTTTCCCACATTATATGACATATTTTTGTTTATTGGGTCACAGGGGGGGGGCATCCATTTATATTGGATCTTAGAATAGATCTCACCCTACACCTAGCATATTATAACCTATACTGTTGGTGGGCCACTCATGGTTGAGCCCCTGGGCCACTTCAGGTACTCCTGTAGTGGTGACAATCAATCAGTAAAAACTACCTAATTAATATAGGATTTTCACCAAATGAAGAGGGCATGTTAATGTAAAGATAATATGTGTGGAAAACAAGATGAAAGTTTGGATCTTACTGGAAAACTATAGGCACACTGTTGAGGTATAAAATGTCTTTTTCTTGAAACCTCTCAATGAAAAGAGGGCTACATGTCACACAAACATGTCATGTTTGGCACTCTGTAGAAAATACTGTGGCTACTCTATGGAGAATATAAACTGTGATATTGGTACATTATTGTCTCTTCTTTCATACCTGTATTAACAAATCAGGAAAAAAATGACCATAAAGACTGGTGTATAGAGGTATAGATGGGCCACTATAGGTACTTGTCCTATAGGGGGGCCACTTAGGGGCGGTTTACCCTATATGGGGGTATTAAAGCGAGTCTGGGGCCAGCTAGCTCTGTATGTATGGGAGGTATTGGCAAGAAGAAACATTCAGTTCAGCTTAAGAATAATCGAAGTGTTTGAGTCACTCAGGTGTTGTCCTTCCTGTCTAGCTCATTATTGGTCAAATTGTCCAGTGACCAGTTGTCATTTTTTACAGCAATGACAAGCATAAAACACAACCCAAGATATTTGTAGAGATGTAATTGAATTAGCTTCCCTGTGAATTGTTATCTTGTTAACATACTCAAGCATTGCCAAATACGACCGATTGGGGGGATACAAATCATACATATTAGCATGTTTGCTCACAATGAGAGCCTTTCAGATTGAATTTCATTTTTCTTTTCCCTTTTTTCCCTTTATTTCCCACTTTTCTTACAATTTATGTGACATGTATTAGCAGGGTTTGTACACCTGTCGGGGAAGGTGAGAACCTGGTGCCCAGTTGTTGTACCATCTGGGTTTGTATAAAACAGACCCCTGGAGCGCCCAACACCCAAATGTGGATGCGTCAAGACAGAATCGATCATGGGTGCGTTCCCAAGGACATAGCCCATTGTCATGAAGGTGAAGAAGATTCGTCCATTCTTTTCGTTGCTCAGCAAGCAGTGGCCATGGTGAAAGTAATAGGGGCAGGCTTCAACCACAAAGCTACCACCGTAAACCATTGCACCAGCAGGGATCTTAACTCCGTAGAAGGTACCGGTAGCATTGGAGACATAGTCTTTAGAGAAGACTGCTTTAAAGAAGGCGACTGAGGTCGGGCGGTTGTAGAACTGAACCTGGTCCTTGTGGGAGGCCATGTAGAGGACAGGGTTGATGGTGACAAACTCGAAGGTGACACCATGTGTCAGCTGGATTGACGGTGCCACATAGGCGGCATCGGGCAGGGTGGTGGCATCCACACCATACCTAGCCTTTAGCTCCGCAGCTACTCTCTTCCCTTCAGTGACTACATCTAGGCCTGCTGTCTGGTGGTGCTTCCTGAACTGTTCAGCATCCCCTGAGAAGCTGAAGGAGCCATCTGTGGTGAGCAGTATGGTGTATTGGTAGCACGGGTACGTCTCGGTGCACGTGGAGTGGGTGTGGCTGGGGGTAGAGCTGCTGCAGTCGCTGTAGCCGTAGCTCTTGCCGTGTGCACTGCTAATGGCAATCACAAGGATTGCCAATAAGGTAGCTCTGAAATAGAATGATACAAAGTTCGAGTTTTTGATTGTATGTATTTATACAGTGATAGTGGCAACTGTAAAACCTCTGCAATTAACTAAAACCTCCTATGAGTCAAATGTAAGTTTGAGGGGAATGATTTTGATAAACTTACTTTTCTTTGAGGACAGGCACAAATTATGCATTTGGGTCCAAAAACACGGGAAATCACAAAAATATTTTTTTCAGACCCTCGTGACCACCCCCCCCCCTACGGGGTGTCCGAAGATCGGCCAAATAGTGAGAAAACAGCCAAAATTTAGGCTTTCAGTTTTCTACTCAAATCGTATCTTGCCTTCATCAAAATGGTCTATGCATATATATGCTTACAGTGGGTACACTGAATATTTCCTTAGCAGTAGAAAGTCATTTACCCGGTAACATATTTTCCCGTGTCGTCAAATAATCTCAACAGTTTACCAATCATCTCACACTTTATCACAACACACTAGGTGGCACATGTATGCTGTGTCTACACACAGTTAGTTGTAAACCTATGCCTCGAAGGGTAGGGACTCCAGAATAAATCGAGAATTATTTTTCTTCTATGTGAGATATGTAATCCAAATCTTTTAGAATGTTCTTTCTATCTATCATAGAACCCAGACAATCATCAATTATGTGTCAATAAGATCCACCAAGTTCCCCCGTGCATTCTCTATTGGCATTTGGAGTGCTGGAAAGGCTAGCCTGTGATTCACAGACTCTGTTAACACACCAGCTATATTCGCATGAGCTCCTCGTGTGAATAACGTCCGCTATTCACACGAGGAACGGCGAGAGAGGTGACATGGCGAGTGAGGCGACATGCACTATTAAGATATAATGCATGTTATTTTATACATGTCACCAAGTGAAACCGTAGTATAGTGGTGAGCATTTTTGCCATACATGCCCGATGCCAGGGTTCAAATCCCGGCTGTGAAGATCTTTTATGATATACCATTTCGACGACGAGAGAGGCGACATGACAATGAGAGAGACGACATGACGACGACAGATGTGTATCATCTGGTGGGGATCGGCATAGATAGTACAAATATGGTATAACATTCAGGTTAGAGGGTTGTTGATATTATGCATTTTAAAGATTATTGATTGAGGATTAAGGTTATGCTTGAACCTGTAGAGTGTCCCCCCTGGAATTGCCCCCCCTCCTCCGGAATGGTCCCTCCTTGAAAGTTTCCCTTCCGGAATTATCCCTCCTTCTAGTATAAGATTAAAGAAAATAGGATTTGTCTCATTGAAAAGTAGGAAAAAGAAGGAATAAATGAGAGCCTGGAAAATAGGGGTCGCGGAATCTGGGTTAGCTGAAATACATCTATCATAGCCTAAGACCAGTGGAAAGATATTAGTTTAATGGGGGATATGTACTTTTAAGATAATGGGGAATATGCATGGCGTCTAGTCAATTGGACAGAAATTGAAAAATTGCTTGATACAGATCACGTTGATACAGATCACGTTATTTTGATACAAATAACGTAATTTTGATACAGCTCACGCTGCTTTGTTATAGGTCGCCTCTCTCGCCGGCTCCTCGTGCAGGTGTCGCCTCTCCCGCCGTCGCCTATCTTCCCGTTTCCCTTTGCGGATAACATCGGCCCTGTTAACATGATTACCCAATCACCTCAGTGGCTGTGAGTAGAGTGTAGACCAATTGCCTTAATGACCCAGTCATGATTATCATGATGTTATGGTCTGGGAACAGTTGAGAGCATCCTCTGATTGCTTCCATTTTCCAACGTCATATAGCAACATATTGAATCATATCACAAACCCAAAAGGAACCAGCAGGGTTTATTATTTCATATGGTTTCCCCTGTTTTTGATAAAATCTATCATATCACCAATAAAATTGGTAACTTCTCTTGGCTGCAGTCACTTATTATAGGTATGGCTAGATAGGCCTTTCTCTTGACTGCAGTTCACTGAAAATCCATAGGTTGAAAGGGTTAGTCAGTACAGACTAACCCAGGTTGGTCATATGAGTGTTAGTCACAATGGCAAAGTTATATTCAAAAATGACCAAGGGGTCAGTCAGTAGTGGCTAACCTATATCCATCATTAGTGTGTTGTATTTGTATACCACTAGTTGGGGCCACCTGTGATGACCACTCAGTGGCTCCCCCTGGAACTAAAAAGACTAAGGTGGGTTGGTCAGTAGTGACCAACCTGACAATAATAACTTATCTAGGTTGGTCGTATAGGGAGCCAAAAAATGACTAACTATAGGTTAGGCACTAGTGACTGAGAGGTTGGGCGTATAGGGAGCCTAGCAATATCAATGTTCTGAGTGATAACCTAACGGTAATAATTAAAATGTCACCCCTTAAAGTGATAACTTATTGGCACTAGTGGGAACCAGAGGGCATTGCTGTTACACACAGGTGCTCCTTCTCTCGCCCCTCCCCCCTTGGCTACCCTAACACTGTGTACCATATAAGGGATATCCCATTCAAATGTGTTATTATAGTTATCACAGGGTGGCAGTACAGGGCACCAACATTACTTCATAATAGGTATCACCACTTATTACAGGAAAGGACTCCATGCCAGTATGGGGTGAGGGTAATCATCCATCCAGGTAATACCTGAGGTGCTGGTACTAGTGATAGACCTAGACCTTTCAGTGGCGGATCCAGGATTTTCCAGAGGGGGGGGGGGGCCCAAACCTGGCCAACCATGGAGTGACCGCTTGTTCCTGCGCATGGCGCAAGTGAAGCGCAGCGCAAGAAAATCACAAAAGCCATACTTGGGATGCTATGGGGTATGCCCCCCCCCCCAAGATGGCTGATGGTTTGTGTCTATATGGTATTGTCCCCTTCTCTCTTTTTTCCCCCTCTTTTCTCCTCTCTTCTTCCCCTCTTTTTTTCCCTTTTTTATGGGGGGGGGGGGGCCAAGGCTCGTCGGGCCACTCCCCTGGATCCACCAATGAGCCTTTACCTGCAAGGGCCGAGCGGTGCTGTCATGAGGAATTCCGAGCTCAGAACTAACATTGCTGCACAGACACAAGCTAAAAAGGGCCAAGTCATTTATTACTAGCTGGGGAGGGGGGCTGGATTTTCCTACCATACCATCGTGATAAAGTGCCTGTTTTGAAAGAGCACTGGTATTTATAAGCATCAGGAGTGCAGGTGTATTAAAATGTTACTCAGGCACTAAAAAGGAATCTCCAATAACCACCTGTCCTGAGTTTTAAGACCCACAAAACTGAAGAGCGCCCCGGCGCTAAATCACAACGGTATGGTAAATCCACCATTTTGAGAAATGTTGCCAACCCCCCAAAAAAACGTGCATATTCCTACGGAATCACACATGTTTACAAGTATCCAATTGGGACCCCCAAGCTATGAGGATTTTCATGTTTTGCACCCCCAACTGAGGGCCTGCTTTTCCTTATGACCCCCCCCCCCCCTATATCCACCAAGCCCACCCCCTCCCGCCCCCTCCACTAGCAATAAATGACTCTGCCCTAAAGTTCTATGTGGCCCATGGTACAGCGTGTGTGAGTGGTGAGGGAGGGGGAGCATCATTAACACGGTGCATTCTTGGAAGCCCTTCAGGCTTCAATGACCATAACCCCAGTCGCAACTACAATGTATAAATAACTAGAGTCTGCTGTACTTACAGTCACCCATGCCCACTCCATAACAGGGATCCAGGTCACTTTCTGCTTTACATAAATCTACTTGTAGTGACCTCAAGGCGGGTTTTCGTGTGTGTCAATCAAAAAGATAGTCTGAAAAATGGATGCAAGCCCACGTATACAAGGAGGCTTTAAGAAGGGAGTCTCGTGACAGTATCTGTGAGACACAGCAGCACCAAAATGCTGACCTGCAGTGTGCACCCTGCATACGTGCTCACCTAGCGGTCTCTTGAGTCCCTTGGCAAGGGCCTTTAGACTTAGGATTAGATCTGTATGCTACCATGTGGTAGCACATATCATGTGGCTGTCCAGGCTTGTGTTTTCTCTGCTTAAAAGAAAGGACTGGCATAGCCAAAATCTAGTTTTATTGATTCATTGTATAGATTAAGAAAGCTACATTCCTCAGTTTCCTTATTCACATTCATACAAAACTGTTTTGAAACAATAAAATTGAACCCAATCCATCCACCAAGGGGGTTAACCTTTAGTAGTCAGATTTGGTGATAAATGATGTGAAAATGACGTAAGAAAGGACCCTGGCTTGATGCATGGTGTACCCAATGTGTAACAGGTCTACTCCCTGATGGACCATGTTTGGCCTATAGCAGAGGTTAGAGTTGTAGATTGCACCTAATAATAGAACAGTGGGGGGCAAACAAAAGCCACGTGGTTGGTACTGTGTAGGGTATATGAACCATATCTCACACAGTAACAGTCACATAAATACATTGTAAATTATGATAAAATGAATATACGTTCCAGTACTCACTTATATATATAATATGTATAAACATATTAAACACTACTGACTATAATTCGACCCAGGTAAATAAATATAACAAAGTTAAATCTAATGGTACTATCATGGTGCAGCTACCTAACCACGTGGAGGCTTTGTTTGCCCCCCCCCCCCCCCAATCACCACCCTGTGACGTAGTAGCAGAGGAAACTCTAACCTCTGCTATTCACCTGCAGTACACAGGTGCTGCCTTTGTGTAGCCTGCACCCTCCGCTGGCTTTGCAGCCCCAGGGGGCTCTTAATATTACACCCTCTTGCATATGCAATGAGCACTCAGACCGAGGCTATGGTCCGTGCTAGATTGCCCGCCCCTGCTTTCCCAGTACGTAGCCATAGGGGGAGGGGGTATATAGATCATCTTCTTATTAGGCTGGTAGCCTAGCCACACCCATGCATACTATGCATACTGAGTCGAGGAAAAAGGGTCCTCCAAAGTCCAAGGTAAAAACTCAATAATAAAATAGATGTCATCAGCTTTGATATCTTTTAGAGGTATCACCTCTAGTTTTTAAGTACTGGTTCTCTGAATATGTGCGCCAATCAAACATTTGGTCAAGCAACTGTTAACTGGGTAACAATAACAATCTGGTAATTGCCTACTCAATGCTGCCCCCTGGTAAGTGTGAGGTAAAATTACTACTCACTATTCTATTTATATGAATTATTGGGGCACTATTCTAGCCCACAAGGGCATATAGAGGGAAAAGAGATACATAGATTTACAATTATTTATTAATCTCTAATCCCGTTACAATGCCGATTGTACAGTGCATTTCCTGAGGACTGAGTGAGTCTGAAAATGCTTTTATATAAGTTAAGAATTGAAGCGAAAACATAATCCAGAATTTGTATGCCTTTCCTAATGTTAATTGGTCTTAATTTCTTAGATACATCCACCCATTCGAACGTTCAAACGATTTTCTAAACAACGAGTAAATGCATTACTACATATAACATAATGTGAAAACATAACCCAGAATCTGTATGCCTTTCCTATTATATGTCAATTGGTCTTAATTCCTTAGATACATTCACCCATTCAAACGTTCAAACGATTTTCTAAACAACGAGTAAATGCATTACTACATAATTATAACATAATGTGAAAACATAACCCAGAATCTGTATGCCTTTCCTATTAAATGTCAATTGGTCTTAATTCCTTAGATACATTCACCCATTCGAACGTTTCTAAACGAGTAAATGCATTACTACATAATGATATAAAATGCCATAATGGAAAAAAAACACGAAAATCCCTTATACTTATGCATTTCGTAAGTACAAATGTTCAAATGCAGGCAACTTACTTGAGAAATCCCATGACTTCCAAACTGTACGCACAGTACTCTGAAAATCGGAGGCGCATTTGCGCCGTTGACTGCACTTCAAACTATTTATAGAGGTCCCATCTACAGAAGCCCAGAAGGGTCAGAAAAGTTTTTTTTAATTTTCAAAACAAGAAAAGTTTTTTTTTTCACTTCTGGAAAATGGTCGATTTGGGGAGAAAACAGGTCAAAATCGGAAAAATGTAGATTTTCAGGAAAATGGCCGATTTGGTGAGAAAATGGGTCAAAAACGGAAAAATGTCGATTTTCAGGAAAATGGCCTATTCCATGGGTCAAATTTCGGAAAAATGTCGATTTTAGGGAAAATGGCCGATTTTAGAGAAATTTCCCTATAATCGACATTTTTCCATTTTTGACCCTTTTTCTTGCCAAATCGGCCATTTTCCCTAAAATCGACATTTTTTCGAATTTGACCACTTTTCTCACCAAATCGGCCATTTTCCCTAAAATTGACATTTTTCCGTTTATGACCCATTTTCTCGCCAAATCGGCCATTTTCCCTAAAATCGACATTTTTCCGTTTTTGACCCATTTTCTTGCCAAATCGGCCATTTTCCCTAAAATCGACATTTTTCCGAATTTGACCCATTTTCTCGCCAAATCGGCCATTTTCCCTAAAATCAAAATTTTCCATTTTTTTACCCTTTTTCACAAAAAAAAACTTCTAAGGAAAGAAAAAAAAACTTTTTCAAAAGTGAAAAAAAGAAAACTTTTGCAAAAGTGAAAAAAAAACTTTTGCAAAAGTGAAAAAGAAAATGTCACAAAAGTGAAAAAAAAAACTTTTAAGAAATTGGAAAACAAAACTTTGGCAAAAGTGAAAATTTTTTTTTTGCAAATTTTACAAAAAAAGTGAAAAAAAACTTTTCTCGTTTGAAAATAGAAATAAAATTTCTGACCCTTCTGGGCTTCTGTACCCATCACATCAGCCGGGCGTGTCCTCTGCGCCACCACTTTATGCACAGTATGGGTTTGACTGTATCAGTGTATGTGGGCCGGTTGGGGCATGTCAACTATTTCGAAAAAGGGCTTAAGAAATGCGCGTTTTAGCGTGTTTACATCTTCAAAACATCGCCCCAACCTCCCCAATTGAGTTCAGTTCATCAGCGTAAGGTAATATTTATCCCTCCAACCAAAATAGGGCATTGAAGAGTGACAATTTTGGCCGTATCATGGGAGATACTTCATCTTGAGAGCTTCATCAACATTTGGAATCCAAGTTTCCAAGGCATTTGAAGTGACAGTTTCGATGCTATGATCTTTCAAACCTCTTCAAATTTCAGTTTCATTTGGAAAATTTATGACATTTTACGCTCATTGTTCAAGTATTAGCCTTTATCCAAACCTCCCAATATTGACATTTCCCAAGAGTGGGGTTTTGCAAACTGAGGGCCAAATCCCCTCATGTTCAGTGGCCAAAATCTCGGAAAGTTACGGGAGTTAGATGATACAATTTTGTATACGGCCATGAACTAGATACATGTTCATGTAGGTGGAAAGGTATTAGGATCTAAGGAGGTCATGCGGCGAAAGTTCTTAAACTCTGTCTAGGGGTAAATCCACTGACGTGAATCCGTCGGATGGGACGAGATTCGTCCATAGGTTTAACATTGTGAACGTTCATCCGATCCAACGGATTTGCGTCATTGGATTCACCTTTAACACGGAATGGCCCTATTATACTATATAGGGCAATGGCTCCACCCCTACCATAATTAATGTCAACCACTGCAGGGTTCCGGAACATCACTGGCAGACGCTTTTGCTGGGGCTCCACTATACCCGATTCTTTTTTGTCAATTCTCACGAACCGATCATACAGGTCTGTACAGTTTAATCTGTTAAAAACAAAGGCTTGTTTTCTAGATGTATTCAGATCGGTGCTATTCTCACAAATCGGACCCAAACAGATGTAAGAAGATGAAAATATGAACAAACCCTAACATCTGATCATCCATGTTACCATGATCTGAAATATTTACTTTCGTGAGAATGGACCAGAAAATCGGTTAGTGGAGCCCCAGCTAATCAATTACCGTCAAATTAACAGCCAAATTATCTAAAGAATCTCCCCTTTCTGTATCAATAGGTATAATTTTACATAATTGTGAAGGCATACATGCCAATCAGTGTCAAACCAATAGCCCCATACGCAAAAATACGACATAGGCCTACACCAGAAGTGTTCCATACATCAGGCATTCTCTAATAATGTTATATCACGTTTTATTATCATCATTATTATACCTAGTATTATTATGGAGACTGAAATAAGCAATACAAACTACTAGGCATTAAGGATTCAAAGATATAGGCAGGATGGTTATATTGAGACGTGTAGGTGATGATGATGATGATGATGATGATGATGATGATATTTTAAAGCCCTTATCCGCCAAACAAAAAGAAAATGTTAAAAAATAATTCCTTAAAGAAAAGAATCCGACCTACCTACCCTATTTCTTTTGGCCATGTTACCTGAATACAAATATATTTTTTGTTTGGCCCAACAGGACAGGACCCGTTTGCTATACAGAACCGATCCGGGGCGTGTAGGTGGTATCAGGGATTTTTTTTTCTATCTTTCTGTTGGGAGGACGGTGTCAATTCGTTGTTGTTGGGGCACATCGATCCCTTCACCGTGTATAAAGAATTACAGCCATAGAGTTCATTAGTGAATATAGGTCATAACATTAGTCATATTCTGATGAAAAAATACATGAAAATGGTTTGGCGCTGTTGAAAAAATAAAAGATAGACATAGTGCCTAGAGGTGGCATTCGGTATTTCCAATACAGTGCACATGTCATCCTACCTGCATTACTGACACAGACGGACAGACCACACTGCCTGTAAACATCAGGCTACAGCTGCTGCAAAAACAGGCGTCTCACAATGACATCTCATATCGAGTTACACTGAAACTCTCTGAGAAACCGGTTTGGTAGTTCAACTAAAAAGGGCGGCCACAATGAGTTAGGACCCGGCTGTGGTTGAGGAGGTGGGAGGGCGGACAATATTTAGACCCCTCTCTTGCAGGGGTGGGGGCGAGAATCTATCATTCTCCCTGTTGTTAAGATGATAGTTTTAAAACCAACACAGCCGAAGGCTGGTCAGCAGGTCCATCTGTTTTTAAAACGTTACGGACCGTTATCTAAAATCAGTTGTATGTATCATGTGTATCAGGTTATTGTATTACGGATTGTTGTGAACCCACCCAGTTGGTAGATAACCCAGCTGAGGGGTGTGTTATTTTACATCAAAATAACATTTTTGACGTTATGTAACGTTTTTTCATTATAAGGAGTCATATAGAGAAAAGTTATATACCGGTGTTTTTTTATCAGTGGGAAGTATAACAGGTTTAAGTCATGTGGTATAGCTGTAGAGATGATACATCCATCTTTTCCGCTCCAGATAAAGCTACATAAAGCCCGCTGGTGATCATGCTGGGATCTTCATGAAAATAAAACTGGTGTTGTGAAGGCCGTCACCTCACCGTATACCATATATCAGACAGCTGGATAGGGGCCGTCCATAAAGTATGTCATGCTTTTTTGGGCCATTTTGAACATCCCCCCCCACCCCCATGTCACACTTTGTCACACCTTTTCCGACACCCCCTAGAAAAGTATGTCACAGATCTGCTGACACCCCCCCCCCCCTTTGCATATAATTAGGTACCATATCAGTCTAGTCCCATAATTTGATAAAGGAAATACATGCATTATCTTAACCCAGTAATTGTTTATAAGGCTTATTACAATTAGATTGCTACTACAATGTGTTAAAGTATGACATGAGTAAAATCTCCGAAATACCTTTAGCCCGTATGTAAAAGGATATTCATTGAAAAGACCCATTCTAATTACAATTGTTCAAAGTCGTAGTATCATGTTCACACCAATAATCATGGTACTCTAGATCTCTGTGGCTGAGGTTTCCTTGATCCATTGATTCTTGACAGTGTTTACAGGATTAACAGGTGTGCCACTGCTATCCTGTCACTCCTCTAGTGTTGGAACACTGTAAAAAATAGATGTACTTTTTACAGATTCACTCTGTAAAATTTAACGCTGATTCACCGTTATTTGGAATACAATGAAGCATCGTAAATATCAGCCATTTCACAGTGGATCCTTGTTAAATGCTAACCTGGTTTGGATAACAATGATTCAACGTTAATTCAGCCTCTAATGTCAAATCCCAGAGGGAGCCACATATAGTGGATCTTGCCATAGATAGGTGGCCTGGTTTGTAAGAAGATTTTTCTGGAGAGTGTGAGCCCTTGAAGTTGAGTATACATGTTGAACTAATGGTGATTTTCAATTAATCTATATCTTTGACAATTTAACAATTCATTCTTGTGATAGGTTTGACAAAATACCATGATCACTTGATAATATCCAGAAGAAAGTAGCTGTCTGGATCTATACACCTATTTTGTGGTACTATACTATGCATATATCCTCACCTCTGGAGACTCTTCCTTGTATCAATCCTATAGAGTAAAACCTCTTGTATAGGCCAGGGCTAGTATGCAAGTCAGATCGCCAGTGTGGCGTATAGGATAAGGACAAAGTCAAAGTATGGCTTATCCGTAAGTTTTTAGATGTATACTACAGTAACTAAAGTCACCATAATCAGACTCCCTGTGAGGCTTATCGAATATTTTCTGTATATTTGAATACTCTGAATCTATTAATGGTAATTCTACATAAAATTAACGGTGATTCTACATAAAATTAACGGTGATTCAACGTAAAATTAACAGTGATTCAACGTAAAATGAACGGTGACCGTCACCGTTAAAAAAATGGTGAAAGTTATGTCCCAAAAGTTGCCAGTGATTCAACGTCATTTTGACGACATTTTTTTTACAGTGAAGTTTTGTGGCAGGGGTGGATCCAGGAACTTGAGGAAAAGGGGGCGTGATTTAGGCTGATGTGCTGATGGTATTGGACCAATTTACATTAAAATCTATAGCAAGAAGGGGCGGGATGACCCCTGTGTCCCCCACTTGGATCCATCCTTGCGTGGTATCCAAATACTTGCTCTATCTACACCAGATCTTCACGGTCCATGTTCTGGATAGCATACATGAGTTCACAACGGCAATACATACTGGACTGATAAGTACTAGAATCAGACTATAGGTCATGCTGGAAGAACCTTTTTTTGATTTCTCTGATTTCTTCTTCCTATGGCCACATGTTTTCAGATAAGCCGCACCCGACCTTGGGCTGATCCTATATGCCGCACCAGAGATCTGATTATGGTGACTTTTAGCACTGTACCATAGAAGCAAAAACGTGCGTATAAACCGCACCCTGAGCCTGGGCGATCCTATAAGCCGCACCGCCGATCTGACTCACTCACTATAAAAAAATATTAGTAGTGGCTTATACGCGAGGTTTTACGGTAGGCATAATTCACATTTCTTGCAGATTCATTTGGATTCCTTATTCTGTACACTAAGAAATGCAAAGTCATGAAGCAGACCCTTTGGGCAATTGTCTGTAGATCTTGGGAGGATGTTGCTGCTGGCTAACAAATACTGAGGGGTATTTCCCTGACCCATGTAGTTTCACTGAAAGGCCATCGTTGGCTGTGTGGACCACAGCCTTTGGTACTTGTAAGAACCTGTCCCTGATTAACATCATATAAGAGCTCCTTGGGTTTGGGCAACGTTTTTTGTCTGGACCCTTTACAATATTAATCTACTAGAAATAATGGCTTTCCCTCCCTTGAGAAGGTATCCTAGTTCGCCCCTGTTAACCCTTTAGAGCAAAGAAATTATAGTCGATGCTTGCCCCCCCCCCCATGGCATCAACTATAGTTGATGCTCGGCCCTAAAGGGTTAAACACACTCTAACCTGGGGCATTAGTGACTTTCAAATGTGCATCCAAGTTTGCATTAACAAACTAATCTATCACACAGTTATAATTGACCCAGGGCACCCTGGGTTTTAGGGAGACGGTTCTGGCAAAAATGAGGTAGATTTACAGTCAACTTTGATTTGAAAAAAATAGTCTTTCCTAGTGAAAAACATGGGAGCAAAAAGGTCAATTTCATGTCAAAATATACCTCTCTGTGAACTAATGCTAAAGAATAGCAGAGTGACCTTGAATCCACCCTTTAAAAGAGTCACGTTCACACAGACACCCATAAAGCTTAGTATTGAAGGGAAGGTGAGATCAAAATATGAGACGCTTTTGGTGAATTTCAACTCTAAAAAAAGGACAGTGGGGACCAGATGATCTATAAAGGTCACAGTGGTGGATATACAGGTTGTCCCGTGTAGCGCCTGAGAGAGACCGCCCACCTCTCTAAGTGGTGGAGGGTGTTTTGGTGCGGGAAGATTGGGGGGGGAGGGCTTTTCCAAAAATATGTATTTAATCTGCAGATGTCACTTATTTATACAGCATTTATATTGTTTACAAAATTCAGAAAGTGTGACGTCACACAAGTCCATAGACCCCCCCCCCCCCACCCCCCTGTCACACTTCGTCACACAAAAAATAAAGACCCCCCACCCCCTCGGGTGTGACATACTTTATGGACGGCCCCATATCAAAGGGGGAGGGGGAGAGGCAAAAAGGTTCCATGACACTCCCTGTGGCTAAATGACAACCACTCCATCATTCCACAAAAAGAATAAATAAATGAATATATATATATATATATATATATATATATATATATATATATATATATATATATATATATATATATATATATATATATATATATATATATATATATATATCAGAGGCACTGATGCATTTATCCATCACCATGTAACACCTTATACCCAACAAAGTGTAACTCCCTTGAAATCTTGTTTTCACATGGATATTGGCATATGATCTAAGGCCACTGTCAATTACTACGTCAAGACAATGATGGAGTCTGAAACCAAACCGAATGTAGTTCAGAAGTGTTGGCGATTCCAGGTTGGAAGCGATGTGCTGAGACACCGATAAAAGGTCTAGGGGCCCCGAGGAGAATTAAAACAATGTCGATAAGGTTTGGTGGATTACCCAGTGAATCATAGTGTCCGTATGCGTCTCACTGCCCCTCCCAAGGCCGGAAACCCCTACCATGTTACCCGCCCAGGGTCCTGGTCACTACCTGCCACCCCTCCTACCCAATGGTCAAGCCCTCACTACTTCCGCCCGACAGGCCCTGCCACCTCCCGCGCCCCTCTCCCCTCACTCTGGTCAAACACACCGTCCAGTCCAGATCTTTTTCTCAGCCCTGCTGAGTGCCCCGCACGAGTCTCGTGTCAAGCCTGATTGAACTTCACCATGGCCCGGGGTAGCAAGACACCATGCTGCTCAGCTCGGCCCAAGAATCGACCGAGGACTCCTACCAACAATGTCCCTCAACAGCAACTGCCTACCAACAGCGACAACAACCAGGAAGGCGGCCCACCTGTGGGTGAGGCCGCCGGAGGTGAGCAATTTTTTACTGCCCCATTTATACCAAATCCACCAGCACCTAATACTAAACAAGGGAAAACTAAAACCCTTACAGTTAAACAGCTGGCAGTAGAGGTTATAAATAATCAGCAGACATTAGCTACTATTATGCAACAGCTCACTGGGTTAAATAGCAAGCGTACTGCTCCCTCCGATATGTCTTCCACACAGGTTGTCAAGGACGCCATGCAGCAGCGCGGAGATGACGGACAAGATGGCGACCAAGATGGCGGCCCCCCACCGGTGCACCGGCAGCCGGCCAACAGCACACCAATGGCGGCCCCCACTGCACAACCCGACTACGGACTACCACCCCTGACCTGGCCGAAGGGACGCCACAACCAGAGACGCACTTCATAGGACCAACTTCAACACCAGGTGGCGGCACCTCTCTTCTCTCCAACCCGACTCCGACACCGAGCCTGCTCCGTGTCGCGGCCCTGCCGCAGGTCCACTAGGTGAGTTCGGGGAGGGCCAAAATAATTACTTTGGTGATTACGAGGACCAGCGTGCCTGTACCTTCAGGACAGCCACTGCAAAGACCCAGCTTCAGCAGCTGAAGCTGGTGCTTTGTGAGAGTGTACCGGAAGGTACAGGCACGCTGGTTCTGGTAATCACCAAAGTAACTATTTTTGCCCACCCCGAACTCACCTATTCAGTGCTGATGCCACCAACCGTGACTGGGCTAACGTTAGACGCTGGACCAACTCTGTCTTTAATAGGATTGAGGCAGGCATTTATTTCTGGCAGGTTCAGCCCCCAATTCAGCAGGAGCGTTTCAAAGTGTCATTTGCTCCAGGTGGCATCACTATAGATGAGTCTGTCCCATGCCCTGCTTACAATAGAAATGAGTGCACTCACAAGGAGACACACACCACACGACCATTTAAGCTCCTACACATTTGTAAATACTGCTATGCCACTACTGATCAGCAGTATAACCACCTTCCTCAACATGCTTTAGAAAATTGAAGGCTCAGAACCCAGCTCAGTTTCAGAACCAGCAGAACCGTGGGGGACGAGGAGGAGGCCGCGGGCATCAACAAGGTGGCAACCAAGGTGCCAACCAGGGCGCTCACCAGGGCCAAGGTCAAGGACGCAGCAGCGGCGGCCACCAGCAGCACCCCAACGACGGCCCAGCGGCCCAGAACTGGCGCCAGAATAACCCGGGAAACTAGAAAGTGCTGCTTCAGGTCAGTCTATAAATCCTAGCTTCATTTATAATGATGCATAGTACGCTGAACACAAACATGCTATTGTAAATCAAAATGACTGCCACCAGGTACATGAGTCATACTCTACACGCAAAGCTATTGACAGCGCCCACACACAGGCCCCTGTACCAGTTAGCAATGAGGTAGGAAGCAGCACTAATATCAAAACCCTCACTAGTACCAATGATCTATCAAATGACATAGATAATGGGGAGGATCTGGAACAATTACAGGAAGCACATGACATTGTTGAGGTCCTGAATGAGGACATTGAGGTAGTTCAACACCTCCACTTCAATACCCCAATCCACCCATATCAGTTAAGGGACCATAGAATTGCTACCTGGCCTGATCCGGGCCCTGAACTTAGCGCCACCACTCAGGGTCAGATATACGCAAAGGTTAAAGCCACTGGTGTCCCCAACTCCATTGGCGCCAAAATCATCATCCCCACATCTCTTAAAAACGAGGCATGGGAGAAACACCTCTCAGACGAGGCAGACGCTGAACTCTTATCATTTGTGAAATATGGATTCCCCTCATCCTATCAGGGCCCCGTATCATGTCAAGAGAAGGTAGAAAATCACTCATCCACCAGACTTCCCCGCTCATATAAACAATTTTATTGAGAAGGGCCTTGAGAAAGGCCATCTGTTGGGTCCTTTTAAAGAACTCCCCTTCACACAGTGGAATCATATTTCTCCCATGATGACGCGCCCCAAATCTGACTCTAGTAATAATAGGGGAGCCAGTCTGGAATGTTGGAGAGGACCTGGTACAGCTTGCAATAGATGGTATGAATGACGAACTAAGGTATTTTGAGGTTGCTGATTCCATTTCTGCTATGTGTAGAATTATATCTAGGTCGGAACAAGGTCAAAAACAAGGTTAAAGGTCACGGTTTTAGGGACCTCTAAAGGGTACATACACTTTGAGACTAATGTGGCATGTACTGGGAAAAGGGCCCTTAGTGCACCCTGCACTAAGGGCCTTTTTCACAGATCGTGTCACTAATGCAAAGATACTGAACCTGAGTGTTATTCATCTTACATAGCCATTCTTATATATATGGTTCATTACCTAACTGACTTTTGTGGATACTGACAGGGTGCAAGGTCATGTTTTACAAGGTCAAACATGGAAAATATTTATAATTCTCAATTTGCTTCCTTTCTCTATGCACAGATAATAGATACATATCTATATAGGCAAGATTTTCTGTCTAAGTGAATGCCCACATATTAGCCATGGAGAACTAATGGCATCAGAGGGTTAAACCATGTGCCTCTACATGGGTACCCAGATTTTTGACCGTGTCGCCGTGTCGATTTTTAGCAAAAGGGCTGTGTCGCCTGTGTCGATTTTTATTCTATACATTGGCATGCATGCTACTAGACTTTACCATGTCCGTCGATTTTTAAAAGAGCCGTGTCGCCCGTGTCGATTTTTAAAAGGGCCGTGTCGCCGTGTCGCCCGTGTCGATTTTTACCCATGTAGAGGCACAACCATGGTATTTCCATGATAATCCAACCTATATCTGAATTTGATATTAAAAATGTAAATCATCAGAATGGTTTAATCAAGTTTGAGCCCATCAATAATCTGTGCCCGCTACGTGCTATTGCATTTAGGAACCAACTATGACCTAGTATTTAGTTTTGTAGTGTCATGTGGCCATGCTCAGAGACTCCCCTACTACATCGCCGACCCAGCCACTACTGGTCTACCTTGACTCGGGAAAACCAATCACAACTGCTCATTAGGCATCCATCTGGTCCGCAGCCGTACATGCTGCAGGCCTCCCCCACAAGCCGTTCACATTGCACTGTATAACTTTAGTATAAGGAAGACCGCCACCACTCTGGCGGCAAACCTGCGGGCATCTGAACGTCAACTAAAAGAACTGGGTCTCTGGCGCTCTGACGTCTACCATAAATACGTCAGAACCAATACATCCTCTAAACTACAGTCAGCCATCGCATCACGTGTCACAAAAATCTAATCATTCTATTTGGGTCTTGTGTTATATTTTTGTACCTCGTATTATTGTAAACCAAATAAACAAATCATACTTATTAGGTCCACTCCAGTGGCCAACTTTATGTACATCATTACAACGATTGGTTATTTATCTTATAATAATAAACTTATTATCTCCAAGACCATCTTTCTTGTCCTTGGGTTGGGGCAGGATGTAGACGCATACAGGTTTCTGAAGAAAGTATTGAGTCATATGAACATGGATAGTGGTTTCTATTGGAACAAACATATTTCATTGCATTAGCATTTTCAAAACTTTTTTGTTGGAGGGGTGGGGTGGCAAAAGACCCTGCCCCTCCCCCCATGTCTAGGATTTGGGCGAGGGGGGAATGGCAAGTAAGAAATCCCGGTTGTACAGTACCGTGCCAATGTCCTATAATCAGAACCAAAGAAAAGCTGATAGTGTGACGGATGCCCTGCTGCCGCTGTTGCGGATCAGTACACGCAGCAGGTATTTCTGTGACGTCACACTGGGATATGTAGGAGAGAGCCAAGTGGTGCTGGTAGGGGTGGGGTGACGGTATATTGTTATATGAATTATCTTACTTTACAATAAGGTGTTGCCGTTAGTAGCTATTATGCATCTCTTGCACTATTCGTTTACCGCCATGGCAGTAACCAGGCAACTATACACGTATAAAGTTATTCAGACACTAAAGATAGAATGGCAAAGGTCCAGTTGTTGTGTTGTTACATTTTAAAATCCAAACCTTTGCGGGTTTGGACAGGCATACAACGGCATTTAGGGCCTATGCCAAAATCAATACAATTTAACTAATAAATGCGGGATTCTCCAGGAGCCAACAAGGAGAGACATCGGGGACTAGAGAAGGAGAGGATGATGAAGAAAAGCTGGGTTATTGACTATTGACCATTTAAAACTCACGCCCCTATATAATATGAAGGCTCTGTTCCCCCAAGGGGGTGGGGCAATTATAGTTGGAACACTTAACAAGGACTCAACACATGACAGTACAATACTACATAAAACACATAACCCACCAACTGTGAGTATGAAGGCAACGCCTTGGTATAATGGGAAAAGATGAGAAAAAGCACAATGGTCTAGAGGGACTCATTGTGTAAAGATGAGATGACATAGAACGTAATGCTAACCATAAAGCTCAGGGCAACTATGTACAAACCCTTGGTGCATTTAATCCTACTTATTGCTATATAAGGAATGTAAGTGGGGAGCTAATAAAAAGAAAGAAAACGTGAAACTGTCTCCAGCAACTTCTCACCAGAGAAGTCGCTGGTTGTCTTTACAGAATATAGCCAATGCTTTGTATCGTTCTTCTGAAGACCTCCTTATGATCTCAACTGCCCCGAGGTGTCTGGTTGCAGGACAGGTGGGCGGACCTGTTTCTGTTCTATTGCACAGGTGAGCGCTGAAGAAGGCCAAGGTCGTGGGGCAACTAAAAACATCAGGCTGTAGAGAAAGCAGTCTATAAGATAGTGTTTACATAAAGGAGAACGTGACAAGAAATTAGAACTGCGTATTTGAACGCAATTCTTGTTTGGCATTATTGCACATGTTGAGGTTATTAAGTGGGTGATAGGTCCACATGCATTGTCGTTTATTTTATATTAAGATAAATAAACAAAATATGACACCCTACTTAAAACATCCTTTACTGAGACACCAACGTGTTAATGACGTCATAATCGCTGTAAATATAGCGGGAGAGTCTATTTTGGTTGGCCTAATTCCTAATCGCTTCATCTTAGGGGTGTCGGAACAGGGGGGCCAGGGAGGCCATAGCCCCCCCCCCCCCAATCCTAGACATTGGGGGGGGGGCAGAGTATCTTTTGGCTCCCCCCCCCAACATTTTGGAATGATAATGAATTACTCTATAGTTTTATAAAGAAATGTCCACAAATGGACCTTAAAATGCACCAAATAATGTCTTTTTTCCCCCAAAATTCTCCTTCGGGGCCATGCCCCCAGACCCCTAATAAATTTCTCAGTGCCGCGCCCCCCCCCCCCCCAAAGTCAAGTTGCTTCCGACACCCCTGCATGATCTCGTCTGGACCGCAATCAGAATCTATACATGTAGCTGTAGAATCACCATAACTACTATATAGTCATGGTGACTGCACAGGTTGGCTGGTGCCACCATGCCGATTTTGATACATTGTGTCAGTTTACATTTGACTACTGAGTCATTTTAAGAACATTACTAGTTTACCGGAGGAAACTAAGATCTAAGGACCAGTTTACTGAAGAACTATTCAACATCTATTCACTAAGTCAAGATGATGACCTCAAGGATTTTGAGAGACAATGAACATTCTAAGTAAACAGAGACACTGGTAAGTCAAGGACTTTAACATCCAGTAGGAGTGTTTTCTGTTTAAATGTTAGTAACACATCATAGTTATTCATTGTGTATTCTAAAGTTACACATTCCACTTGTTGAGGAGGAGTGTTAAATATAGCAGGGGCGTGGCAACCGGGGGTGGACGGGGGGGGGGGACATGTCCCCCCCCCCCCCCACTTTTGACCAACCCCAAAAAATCAAATCAAAAAGGTCAAGTAAAAAGGAGCCAAAAAGGGTCAAAATACCCCTCAGTCCCCCCTACTTTGAAACAGCTTGCCACGCCCCTGATTATAGTCAACGCGGGAAATATGTTACCGGGTAACCAGCGTTCATCTCACTTCCGGTAATAAAAGTGACTTCACTCCGTGGCGTGGATTCAGTGAAATCAAACATGGATTTTGACTTTGTTCAATTTTAAGCAAATTATTCATCAGCTACATGCCATTTTTATTTTTTCATGTTATGCCCAAGTGTATAGTTGTTCCAAATTTCTGATATAGAGCGGATATATTGGTAGGATCTTTTTTTAATTTTGGATGACATCTAAAGGAAATGCATTTTTTCCCTGTCATCGTTGGACTTTGAGGTTAAAAATAGTTACAATTTCCCATAAATATCATCCCATCTATATTTATCATTGAAAGTACTGATATAGTATGTGATTTGAATAAAACCAAGGTTAGAACTACCTGTTTAGATCATGAATCTTTAAACCAATGCCCCACCCTGGTTACTTCAACCGCAAGGTCCTATTCTCTTTTCACTTTTATATATTAAATACATGTGAGAATTAACTGCTGTAACCCTGGGTAAATCTATTGGTGGGAAGTAAAGAGTATCGTACCCCTTTAAGGGGTTATCACAACATCCACATCAGAATTACGCGGGTGAGCGCTGAAGAGGGTTCAGTGCACATCTAGGTCGTGGGACAACTCAAAACATCAGGCTTTAGAGAAAGGAGTCTATAAGATAGTTTTTCCTTAAGCCTTAATGAAAACACTATCTTATAGACTCCTTAATAAGACCACACGTTTTAAACATCAAATTCATGGAAGTACATTGGAGTCTAACGATACCATTTGCTGTTACCCGTACACGCTATATCTCCCTGTTTAGTACCCGGCAGGCACGAATAACGAGGCCTGTGTATGAAAAACGCCTCCTGGAGACGACTTTCATAACACCACATAATGATCGATAGTCTCCTTCTGTGGGTGCAGATGGGTCAAAAGCGACCTGGCGACCTGGGCCGTTTTGAAAGCGACTTTCTACCTAAGGCAATATTATAAGCGACACCGACAAAACTTGTACAAAATTGACAATAGGTTAAAGGTCCCCAAAAAGCGACTTTGTGACCTGGATTTCGGCTAATTTCCGACCTCAAGGAGGGACCCATCTGCACCCCCTTCTCACGGCACAAGAAATCTGCTTCTCTAATAAGAACATGGCATGACATAAGAGACGACAAAATATAATGTTTATTTAACCCTTTAATGCACGTTTCATAACTCGTCAGTGACGTATCCATGCATCATGCCGGCTGTAAAGGGGTAATAGACTCCCAATGGGTCGGCATGATGCACCAATGCAGTGCTGGCCAGTTACTTACTGGCGCTGCATCGGTGCATCATGACAACAAATGAACATGAAGCCTGGAGGCATCATTCTAACCTCAAATTTAGTTCATAAATTAAGATATTCACAACTATGATTTGATATTAACAACACATGGTATGTGTGTTGCTCTCAATATTATGTGCATACCATCAATGATCTACTGTAAATGTAGATATTTTCGCTGGTATAAATTTTCACGGATTGGCCAAAAAACACAACTTCGCGTGGATTTAAATTCGCTGATTCCCGATATTTGGCACTTCATATCAAACCTGTATTAATTTTCACGATGGACAGCACGAAATAAAGCATGTTTACAGTACTTTAGCACAGAATATGGTTTACGTCATTGTTATGTCACTGAAGCTTTCCAGTGGGGGTCAATTGAAAACAATATGTAGCTATAGGAAATATGACCATGATAATATGATCATAGTATATTTAAAGAAACCACTTTTATTGGAGGAGGTTGACTACCATTTAAGCAACCCGAACATTTTTAACATCATAATGGCTACTGCAGTGTACATCTAAGGCAAAGCAACGAGATTCAGCATTCAACATTGTCAATTTATTTTTCAGGCTAATACTGCGTTTTTATGTACATATTTTATATCCTTATATGAGCTGGAAATCTGAAATACAACCATTAAACTTCTTATATTACTCAGTGCACATGTACATCATTCCTTGTACATGTGTATTATCCAGTATGTTAAGCAAGCATACACTATACACATTATACAGTATAATATTTCCATTCCAACATTCACATCGTTATTGTTACAGCTCGTTGGCTGGCCCTGTATGCACTGACGCCCCCTGGTCTGTAGCGGAGGAATCATACAGTACCAGGCCACGAGACAGAGCCACCTGCTGAGTATCACATGCACCAACTTACATGACCATGCCCCTGAATAGGGTGGCCTGAAGATTTTTGAATATCAGATGAACATATTCAGTCTTTGCAAAAACATGCAGGCCAGTGGCAATGTCCTTCTAAAATGCCACCGGTCCAGCAGATTCACAAGTGTAGCAGGACCGAATGTCCAGTCACATGTTTGGCTTTTCTGAACTGAAATAATTTAGTTGGGTTTATTAACCTAAAATATGTTTGTCAATATACTGTATAAGACTAAGTAGTTATCTGGATTTGGCCATAGGGGCCTAGATGATTACAAATAAAATGTTTTTTCAATGCACAAAACTATTTTATACTTAAAATGCATAAATTGTCATGTGGCTATCCGGTCCTTCAAAAATGTAGCAAGTTCTGCAACATTGAAAGTTTGCAGGACCGAATGTCCTGTGGGATGAAAATGTTTTTGCAAAGACTGCATATACATTTGCATACGATATATGTCTGAAAACCCTCAATATTCACGTTTAACAAACTATCATTGTCTTGTTAAGGCACCAACCAGAAAACTGATAATAGCTGATTACAAATACCTCATCCCTCAAAGCTTTCTGACAGATCTGAAGATCTGTACAGAGTATACATGCTATGTCCATGGCTCACCCATAGCCCTTAGCTGCTATAGTGTCTAAGGAGTGAACTAAGATTTCTCTATGCAACCCCCTGGAGGTGCCCTGATGTCGGCTCGTGGTAGGCTGTTTTATTATCATTCCGAATGCATAATTTTCAGTTGATTTGGCTCTATTTTTAGTAGTCTACAGTAAATTACCAATTAAAGATTTCTAGTAAAACAATTGTGGTAAAAATACACATTTTTAGGTGGCTTATCTGTAAAAGATATAATTGTGTCAACTAATTATAGGACCCCATGGCATAACTGAATACAAGATGCTTCAAACAAAACAAGGATTTCGTTGATACATGGATTTGCAATCAAGCAGTGCAAATTCCTCCAAAGGACAGGTTCAAGAGATTCACAAAATACAGGTGAAGTGACCGTCAACACGGTGTATCCAGGGGCAACCTAACCCTAGCTGCCCCCTGGTGAGTAATACACACACCAACCCTAGGAGCTATCGCATGTCTCCCAGCGGTTGGCACGGAGGCGTACCAATTGATACTGATATAAACCTTTTATATTGTGAGTTCTTTTTTGGCTGAAATCCATAGATAAATTACGCTTTTCAATGAAAACCAAATAGAATATACTATCTTATGTATGAGCATTTTGTATATATGATCAATATGATCACAGGTAAACAATATTTGCACCCAATTTAGAAACCTTGCAGAAACTTATTTACAGCTAGTAGCAAGGACACTTGGACTGCAAGTACACACTCAAAAAGGTCAGCGTCATTGTCGATAAAAAAAGTCTGACTCTTAGGTGAGAGTCGTTTTAGCGACAACAACGCTGACTTTTCTGAGTGTGTACTGTTAAACAGTTGCTACCTGCAGTGGGCTATGGTCATATGTAAGTTCTGCATTTTGGGGATTTTAGGGAATGTTTGATACCCAGTCTCTGCGAACTTCAATGATATTAAATAATCACACCTAGATATAAATAGCTCATATACACACTCACAGATTATTCCTCCGCATTTGAATAATTCCAAGTGAATAGATGGGCAGGGTAATACACTTTACAAGGGTATTTCCTAACGGTCCAAAGGGCTCATATTGATGTAATATGCTATGTCGTTTTATTTAAATATCATTCTGCATAGATGCAGCCCTGGCGAATATACTCCCCATGGCTGCATTCATTGGCTAGTGCATAAGCTTGTACGTTAAAGCAGAATGCGGCCCACAATGGGTTAACGTGTCTCCTTCAGTGTGGACCTCATGATATGCTGTGTGATTGGAGGCCGTGTGAGATGCCATGGTCAGGTGAGACGCTGTGCAGGTGTGAGGGGTGCTGCAGGTGTACCCCCACGCTGCTACTGCTTATTGCGGAGGTCCACCACCACCCCTGGTGTGTAGTTTTTCTGGGAAGAAGCCAAGAATAAGTATCAGAAGAAGCTAATGGAGTGGCCATTTTCTTAACAACAAGGGGGGTGGGGGTGGGGGGTGGGGGTAATTAAACCGTAAAAGGCCGCTTGTAAGAATGATTTCCCCACCATTCGGGAGGGGGGGACTATTTCAACCCCACAAGGATATCGAGGACTCTTTTAGAATAGCACACATTCCAGGAAATCCCCCCTCCCCAGTTTAGAAAATACAACCACCCCTAAGCAGTATCTGCATGTATAGGTGCGCATTGTTTCGTGATAACAGGCAATGTTTCGTGGTATCAGGTAAGTAGTAGAATCTCCTTGATGTCACGTGGGCGTCGTCCCTACAAACCTAGCTCGCCTATAGAGCAGTATCTTCCCAAGAATAGCATGAGCTATTAAAATACGTTCAAACACTAGTATTGACGTCACTGGGAGTCTTGCCTTAGCAGTTGATCATGAGATAACAATACAAGATTGTCGCACGGCCCAAGTTTAATGCATAGATCTGGACAATGCTTTAAGGTAAGAATATTCTAGATTTATTAGAATTTTCATATTTTTTCAACAAGCATCCAAGGGATTTCCCAGATGTCTATGGAAAGGTGGGCTTTCTGTTGGAACGCCCTGATTTAGCCAACCGAGCGTCAATCAGGAGACATCGTTTAGTGTATTTATACATGTGCAGAACGGTCGGTGCTGCTTACAAATTTATACCAATCATGTTCAAAACGATAGTCATGAATTATGGAATTACTATTTGGTTGAGAATGTCACACAAGAGGGCAAATTAATTGATACAATTTGCTGTGACGGTTTCTGTAGGGTAAAATTGCAAAAAGTAAATGTAGCTGAGCAGTACTTTAGTTATACAGTATATACAATGGTATCATATACTATTGGCTTCACTTTTTACAGTGTACGCTCCTCACCTTAGGTTTGATGATCCTGAGTCGGCGCATTAACCTCTCCAGGCCGAGAGCTAGCGCGCCCAGGAGTACGCCGCCCAGGAGGACGAAGAACATGCCGGCCGCACTCTCCAGCATCAACTCACTGGTCTCATCCATGGTGGCGTCCGAGTAGTCGTCACAGTTACCCTCACCCCAGTACCTGCAGGAGGAACAAGCAGGACAAGCAGGGGTGAGTGATACATGGTTTGTGCATTGTGTTATCTATCATGATGAAACCCACCATAGCATACAGTGTGCCATATGCAGTGCCTCACTATAGAGCATGCCGTATGCAATACCTCCATAGCATACAATGTGCCGTATGCCATGGCCTGTGTCGACACTCATGTCACACTGAAACGAAACTTTATATTTTTCCTTCCTTTTTCGATAAATGGGGCATATAATTATTATGTGGCTCAACACGTGAAAAGGTACCTTCGCGGGGGATTTATAGCACTGGTTTTGTTGACCATGGGGCATCGGAATGACAAAATAATGAAAGACATGCCCAAACATGTTTAAAGCTGATTCTTTATGGAGAATCCAATAGTCTTCTGAGAACAATTCGATTTTCGTGTCAAGTCTCTATATGTAGAATGTCATGTAATTTTCTTATGGCAAATTGGCACCTATTGCACTTTCTGGTTGCCATGGAAACCATCCCATTTTGGGAATTCTACAGTAACTCAAAACTGAAAACAGACCTTGAATATTCTAAATAAAGCCAAATCTACATAGACTATTCACATATTTTTGCAATTTTTGATAAATCTGATGTATTCATCGTTTCAGTAGTTATTATGGGATACAGTGCATTTAGAGCTAATTTATCATTGTTATGCGCAATAATGCATGTTTGAGATATGATGCCCAAAAAAACACCAGGAATATCTTAGCTTATGATATCTTGTTTCAAGATCTTGACATGGACTTAAATGAACAATTCTCCCCTCAGTACACCTTTTCATGTGCCTGGTCACAAATGATACCTAACACATAAATCCGCCCCACCAAAATCCAAGATAATCAATGTTAACATCTTGAATCTTGTTCTAGGTGTGTATATAGTAAGTTCTCTTAGTTAGGTAGTGCTCACTTTTTAACAACGGGGGGGGGGGTGCATATTGGGAAAGGGGGGTAAAACACTCGGACCCATTGCTGGGGGGTTAAAAAGTTCAACTGTCTCGAGTGAAAAAGCCAGCGCGTAACTAACTATAATTAAGGGGGCGAAAAGAAATGTGTGCACCCTCGCAAAATCTCTCCACTCCCCACTTGTTAAAAAATCAGCACTCTGTTATAAGTCACCAATGTTAAGTGGAACGATTAGAATACATTTTTGGCCTCCACCAATTTTTCCTGGGGAAATCCTCCCTTTACCACCATATCAAGGCAGTGGATCTACCATGCAGGATAACACAGGACAAGATATATGGTGTTGAGTTGTGTAATATTGATGTTCACACGTTTCTTGTACTATGTTAGGTTGTGCAGCCTTTACTTGGTAATTATTTATGTGAAATATGTTACTTTAAAAACTTTTAGAAAATAAAGTGACTTGAAAATTAAAAGTTAGTAGGTGGTCTACAAATAACCAGCCCTTATCTTAGTGTCTGTTTATAAAGCACACTTAATGCGGACTATTAATGCTCCACCACATTCAGGGGCGAATGAATACACAAGGGGAAATATTGCAACGCATTTTTGAATTATACCGGGGCTAGACGTACGATTTTACCAATATATTCCCAACATCAGATGACATACTTCGATGTAGTGAGAATGCAAAATGCAGAATTGTCTTCTATCTAGACTACTATGCGAAAGCTACACCAACTATTGGATATTACATCAGCAACTAATCCCCCTTTCCTATACTTTCAATTCTTAAGACAATGCAGTCAGTTGGATAACAGTGCTCCATATAATCGCCCTGCAAACAAAATCTATAGAGTGATTCACGACCACCTTGGGAAAAGCACACAGAGGTTGCCTGAAGGATATGGACAACGTGTGTCTATTTATACTTCAAGCTGCCAATAGGATATATTCCCTATTGACAATTCTTATTGACTATTAATCGCAGAATATAATGATCTTATTGGAATTCTGAACTGTCAATAACAGAAATAAAATTATCCATTGCCAGTTTCAAAAAGTAGTCGATAAGAAACAACTATTACTATTGCCAATTTGAACTGTCAGTAGTGGGGTTACTATGGTTCTGCTGTCAATAGTGGGGAGTACTACTGGTAATGACCGTTCTTTAATTGAGCTTAATCTCTCTTTGATGATGACAGTTCCTTACTATATATAACTGCCGATAGTGGGAGTTTTATCATTGTTGTTATCGGCTTTTACTTGGCCTACCATAAACCATGAGTAGTCTTTTTGAATAAGCGCCCCTGGACTTTTAAAATTTGATGGCACCATTAACCGTGCGCTTATACAAGACCTGCGCTTATTCAAAATAGAAAAATGGCATAAATCTTCATTTCAAAACCCTCTTTTACCCTGCGCCTATTCAAGACCTAGATGAGATCCTGAAGAAATTATACACACCCTCGTGGAAATCCACCAACATGAATTTGCGCCGTTTGCTATATTCTACAAGCCCCAATACTGTACATGCACAAGAAGCTCGTGGTGGTATACTACTGCATGTAATAGCTACTTTAATGCATGCTCAAATAAATTAGGCTCTCTAATTTCTCATTATAGTCTCACCCATCACAGCAATTGGTACCATCACTCCAGTATCTGCAACATGTCGGTTAGTGAAGGCGCATGCCACTGATTACGGGGTAATTCAAAATGTTATGATTCTATAAATAAAATTTCTGCCTTTTTGATAAAACATAAATCCATGATTGTAACCACCATTATAAATTTGTATTCAATGCTAGTACAGATACAGGCAAAGTGAATGGTCAACTAGTTTAAAACCCATGCAGTTGAAACATGGATAGTGTTAAATGATTCGCATGTCAAAAATAAAAATAATAATTTCTATAAGGCAATAAACTGATAAATGTTTTCTTACTTATCTTCGAGTTCAGCGATCTTGCCTTGGTCGCCCAACTCCAGGATGGCCATGGAGAGTTGTTCGAGGTAGAGTGCCCCGGGAGGAACGCCCATACCGAACCCCTTGTGGTCAAATGTAGGGCCAATAGCTGTGAAACCACAGTCTTGGGCAGCCACATAAGAGGTAACAGTACTGTCCCATAGGAAGGCATAGTTACCCTCTTTGACCTTCCTGAGTCCTTCCTCTGTAGAGTTCACCATGGCATCCACGAAGATCTCCGACATCTGAACCCACATGGTGGCGAAGGGCTCCACCTTGGTGCGCTTGAAGAACATCTCCACCCCGCTGTTGGACACGGTGCCGAACACGATCTTGGACTGGTCGGCGAGGTCAGTGATGGAGGAGATGGGCGGGTTGATCTTCTTGACGGTGAGGAAGGCGGCCAGGTTGGCGGTGTAGGTGGAGATGAGGATGAGGGAGAAGAACCACCAGGCACTGGTGATGATGCGTCCAGGCACGGTGACCGGGCACGACTCGGTGCTACCCTGCACCAGGCTGCCGAAGATGAACCACAGACTCTCCCTGAGGTTCAGCTTAGGCATGTCCCTTCTACAGGCCAAGCTGTGCTTCTCATACATGAACAGCAGCAGGGTGGTCAGACACATGGTCACCAAAGTACATACCCACACCTCCTTGGATAAAGGCTTCATGAATTGGAAGTAGGAAGGCTGAGATTCTGGGGTCTTCATGAGCACGGCTATCCCGCGTGTCTTGAAGGGTTTACTGAAGTCTATGGCCTGCTCCCTGGCAGCGTTGATGCTGAGTGGAGCAAAGCTCATATCTGCCGACTGTAGAAATGAGAACAGTTTTAGTATTGTCATGCCTAGCATCTCTAAATGCTATACAATAGGAATAGCAGTCAAAAAGGTTAAACCCATTTCTATTTACTGCTCAATTTATGATTAAGTGTTTCTTAAAGCAACTTTTAAAATAATAGTTATATTCAATAAATTAGTAAAATAAAGACACCTGAAAAGGGGAAGATACACTTTAAAATACCAATATAAAGCCCATGTCGTAGACATCCCTCTCTACTTTAATTCGAGTTAAATTGTTTTTACTGATTAGGTGAGGCGGCCGTTGAATGAAAAAAAGGCAATACTTGTAGTTCTTACAGGATCCTAATAGTTATAGCGGTTAATCATTATTAGTGGCAGAGGAAAAACTGGATAAATGGTATATGTCCCACCCCGTCTAATATCTCTCCGATGATGCCGTTCCATGAACCGTTCTCTAACAAGGTCCCAAAACGCCCGTCGCGGACGGGATGGAGTTCGTAGGTGAAGTCCATGCGCCGACTGATATAATCCATCATGTCAACGGTGAAGCCGAAGTAGCGGTCGTTACCTGTCAGTACCTGATCCTCCTCCTCCTGGTACATGCAGAACGGCTTCTCCTGTAGAACGTGGCAGGCAGCAACAAGTTACATATAATATGGCATACAATAATATACAGATTTTAACAAGGAAATGGTCAGGAATAATTCATTGAAGCAAGTTTAGTTTTTTAACATTTGATTAACCGAGAACGTTAATTGTGCAGGTGGAATCGATAAAGCTTTATAATCATATATTTCTCTCACATCCAATTCACCCACACACGAGTTAAACATAATCTCCAGTACATGTAAGTACAGTTGATATGAATCTAATGGGTTTAAGACATGTCTCTGATGATTTAATAGGGCCAGTCGGGGTAATTAAAGCCACGTATAATAGTACTAGGTACTATGTACACACAAGGACGGGGCAAGCGCACTATTTTGCTGAAAGACCACCTACTAATTATAGCCAAATTTATCAGTTTAAAGAAAAGCGAACCAAGTGTCTTTCATAGGTATAACCAGCTACTTAGTAGTAGCCCAAGCACTAATGATGCTATTAAAATAATTGGAATCTCCATTGGGTTAACGTAATTTGACTTTCATCGATAAACAGCTAAAAACCATCAATATGCACTTTTCCTATGAAATGGGCCAATACTAGGGATACCAACTCAAATAAATACCCATGAGCCGCGAATCACTATTAGTGACACTTACAGGAAACAGGTCCCCCGTGTCTAATCAGGCATGACCCGACCATTAATCATGTACTTATGACCCCCATGTGGCCATCATGGAGAGGCTGAACTGTCAGAATCCTACATAATATGACTAATATGACCAATTTCACTGCCAACGTGGAACTAATTGCGTGGCTACAGCAGTTGTCAAAGAACCATCAATAATCCGGCGGCCATATCGCACTTTAGCACCGGATTGAAAACACGGACCCTGAAGCCATGAAACGAAGCCATTTTGAGTCCGTTTTTTCCTAAAAAAAAGAGGCTAGCCCCGTAGGGGTTAATCATTGTAATTTTTTCTGAATAAATTTCCATTCATTCCCTTATATATCATCGCACTTTGGCCCCGGCTGACCTCAGAAAAAAAGCCATTTTGAGTCCGTTTTTTCCTATAAAAAGAAGCTAGCCCCACAGGGGTTAAGGCTGTTTCTCATGACTTGTCGTCATATGTGAATTTTTACTCTAGCAGGCTTCAGATCTCTTGGAACTGGATGTTATGGGTTTCTATTGATTCTATCAGGTCAAACTCAGTTAGAGCTACATTGGGGTATATACTTTTACCTCTTTTTGACCAATATTAAGTGTGTCAGAGCCCATAAAAAGGCAAAATATGGCATTTTCATGAATTTTCATCAACAGTGAATTTCAAAAGTTGAGAAGAATATGACTTTTCTTATTATTTTTATATAGAATACCAAGGATTGAAATGTGTAAGGTGTATAAGTCATTAGTTGTACCTATAACTGTGGTTTGATGGTGCTATGATCCATTTGTGTAATTCAATGGTTCCAATCATCACGCTCTATTGTCATAAGTTACACCTCCCCTATCTTATAGCAATTAGCTAACCATATCAAAATATATTGTCATACTGGACTAGTTTATCTTATAATTATGTATATATTTAAAAAAAGAAAAAGATGATATGTTGTAAACTTGACTCAGGAGAGCCAATTGAAGTTCATGATGGCAAAAATGTGTAATTTCCTGGTTCCAATCATCACTCTCTATCAAACTACATCCATTGTCATAGCTTACATAGTATCTATATTTAACTATTCATATCAAATGTCAACTATCTCTATTATAAAGGGAATAATGTACAATTATGAGAGAATTCTGCAGCAAGCCTGTCAGGTGGTACTGCTATGTATATATGTCAATGGTTCCAATCGTCACGCTGGTTCCAATCATCACACTGTATCGTATGGACTACATTCTCTCTATGCTAGAGCTGCTATAAACTAATGTGTTATTAATGAGTTGTATTTCCATCCATTTACTTACATTTTTATGGATTCCTACCACTTCATTACCTTTATCTGCCTCATTACAGCAAGATAAGGAGAGGTAAGGGGAATATCTGCTCCATTTAAGCAAGAAGTATGAGTTTAGAGCAAATATAGATGAGTAAATGTACTTGAAAGATAGGCGTCAGGGCTGGTAAATACACCAGCAGTAATATCTAACAGTGGAAATAGGAATCATATAAATACTTGAGGGCCTAAAGATAGTGATACTACTGCCAAGTGCACAAAAATGCGTTGGTTCCGATCGTCACTCTCTATAAAACAGCCTACATCCTCTCTATTGTACGGCAGCTATAAACTTAATTCTTCATAATGAGCCTTAGTTTCACCTACCATTGCAAAGAGTGGATATAGACGAAACTATTTCAGTAGAAAATACTGCTATTGATAAAAATATGAGGATGTAAGGGTATGTGATAGAGAGTGCATTAAAGGAATCATTCATCCCAGAATATTACACTATATCACCTACTTCCTTCAACACAGTGAAAAGCTACAAGAAATATGCCAATATATGGGAAATATCAATAGATATGATCACTAGCCTCTACTTTATACATAAGAACTGCTCACATAAGGAAAGTATACCTTAACAAAAGAAAAATAAGAGTTGAACCATTATATTGATAGAGAGTGACGATTGGAACCATGCCCTAGACCATTTGTTGACACATGAACTTTGCCAAGCTACCATAGGAAAAGTTTTCTTATATAAGCTCCCATAACTTTGAAATAAGTTGGCCAAATACCTTTATTATTCACAAGCAAAAGGATTTTCATCTTCTCATGAATTCTAAAATTAGGTCCTCCCAGCTCAAATGACGACCAGTCATCAGAAACAGCCTTAATCATTGTAATTTTTTCTGAATAAATTTCCATTAATTCCCTTATATATCATCGCACTTTGGCCCCGGCTGACTTCAGAAAAAAGCCATTTTGAGTCAGTTTTTTTCCTATAAAAAGAAGCGAGCCCCGCAGGGGTTAATTATTGTAATTTTTTCTGAATAAATTTCCATTCATTCCCTCATATATCATCCCACTTTGGCCCCGGCTGATCTCAGAAAATAGCCCTTTTTAGGCCCTTTTTTACCTATAAAAAGAAGCTAGCCCCGCAGGGGTTAATCATTGTAATTCTTCCTGAATAAATTTCCATTCCTTCCTTTATATATCATCGCACTTTGGCCCCGGTTGACTCTACAAAATAGCCATTTTTAGGCCCCTTTTTCTATAGAAAGAAGTCATTATGAGGCCCTTTAAAATGGTCGAGATAACAATCTAGCCCCATGGGGCTGTATTTCACTGAATAAGGGTCATAGTAGACTTATTAACAGTAGAGTATGCCCCTTATTCAGTGAAAAATAAACCCAATAAAGGTAGAATACAATCAAAATAAGGCCTTCCATTTATAAGGTAAACGTTCCACTTTTACAGTTAAAAGGGTAAAAGAGATCGTAAGCACAGGTATCCCGGTGCTAAAGTGCGACATAGCCGATTCGGCCACACACGCAGATGGTGAGAGGCATTAACTGAAAGAGGAATGTGGTGTAAGGGAAGACAGTGAAACCAATCATGGTTTAACTGGGCTCACTGGGGAGAGAAATATTTATGCCATGCCAAATTGAGAAGCCTATTACCATCCATGTGGAATATAACCAGAAATGTGCGGCCTATGACATGAACACTTGTCGCCAAATGGTTCCCAACCTTTACGGGCGAATAAAGTGAAACTTTAAAACAATTTTAAATCTTGCCATAATCAACATGAAATATATATATGCAGCAGAGCACTTTCGAAAATCCACCCAATGGGCACATAACATTGAGTCAGCATTGGAAACTGGCTGATCAACCATCATCAATGATTCAATGTTCTGTGCAAACCTATTATGGGATGAATTATTTCCCTCACTGTTCCAACTGTTACATTTCCCTCTGCAGATTCCTGTGAACGTATGCATGTCACCCTGAGACTAAGGGCATATATAGGAGCAGAGATGTTGACTGAGAATCATTGTACAACCAGATATTATCTAAAGCTTGGTGATACAGTGAGTGTAGGGATAAGTCCACTGCACCAACTCAAAATCATTATAAAGCAGATGATCCTATGCTGCAGTCATAAAAAAAGTTGTTTAGATGTGCAAAATCCATAACACGTGTAAAAGATCCTCTGGGTTGAGATGCTAATTATTGTCATCAGATGAAAGCAGATGATGTCTTGATCTCTGATGAAGGCTTCCATGCATATTTAAACTATTTTCTTCTTTATCGATCATAACAGATATAACTAATTTACCTGTTACTACCCAATACCATAAGTCCCTAAAGTCTGTGTAGACAGCCAGCGGGTGGGTATCATTGGTGCCACCTGAGGCTGATGCACGAACCATTCCTCCCTCAGAAAAGTGAGCATCACTGTCGCCAAAAGCACTCTCACCTGGAAGCCAGGCAGTGCAATACTTACAGGTGAGAGTGCTTTTGGCGACAGTGACGTTCACTTTTCTAATAGTGTTATTGGCTCTCTGTGTAGTCCCTCCAGCATATTCATCATTCCCATCAACCCCCTCACTTCCTCTACTACTCACAGGCACTTCTGCCACCCAGACACCCTCAATCTCAATCTGCATCGACAGCAGTCAACACCTACCTCCATATTTCTACAACTTCCTCACCCACTCACACCTTTTCTTCTTTCACTTATAATTTCATTCCTCCAAGCCATTTTCATTTTCAAATATTTAGTGTCTATCCAATATACAATATGCATCATCATACCTCAGGTTACTATCTACAGATATAATCAAACCATATTTTAATGTATAATAAAGGTTGTATATACGTACAAAATATTAACATAATATCTGTAAAAAATAGAAACTTATTTTTTTCCAAGTCTGCATCTTATCTATGATTCGCTAGTTGCTTACCCAGTGGGATATTTGCAAAGACATCACAAACAAAAATACCTTATATGTGATTTTATTAACAATGAAATTAATTCCTCTGCGCAAGTTCTGATTATACCTGCAAAGTAAACTCAATTTTATATTCACTGATAGTCAAATAAAATGTCATTCTGATGCCATTAACTGATTAAGGGGACCTGTGCTTTCCTCTGATGACCAACAAATGGCTTTAAGATAGTACTAGTATGTCTACTATCAGCGTACCTTCATGTTGGTTTTATCCACTAGGCATTATATCATAGAGATTGTAGAGCTTCTAAGACTTATCTCCCAAGGTGGAAGTAGACTCACCTCAAATTACAGTCCCTTAGGAGCAGGACTTTACGCGTCATGCCCTGGGCCTAGATGGACTTATTTATTGATTGCACACATTTCACCTGCTGGTTGGTTAGTTAGTCCGATTATAACTACAATACCCAAGTCTACACGTTCATGTTAAGAGGGAGTATTAGACAACAAAATGGCACTACGCATTCATTTGCAAGGCTGTCTGCACTGATTCATTGTAAAGAAGATAACCTGGTAGCACATGGGTTCCAACCCTCTGACACTTTATCACAATATACCGCCACTCACAGAACATTTATGAGTAGACATAGCATCAGCCCTTGTATGTATCACCTGCCTGCCTATTATATACTAGTACCTCTGGCCACCACTCCTTCTATGGCTCTGTACTAGTCTATAGTACCTGGCACCATCTAATGTAGTCACAAACCTCTCTTTGTATGGACACCAGGGCCCATTTCCATGACAAGACTAGATCTATAGCATTCCTTATAGTGGCGTTAATCTCCTATTTGGTACTTTGGTAACCAACCGTTTACGATGATAAAGTGGTTGCTATAGTCACTGATGAATATTGGGGAAATTGGGGAGTTACTGCTGCTGTGATTTTTTACTGGTTTGTTTTTATGAACGTGGATGAGATGATAGTGCACATCACCTGGGATCGGTAAATTATTAGTGCATTCACATAAACTAGTCATATATTTGGCGTCTGAGTAAAACTTATTTAAGTATGTGGTCATATTTAATATATATATTATCATTAATATGCCACCATGTGACTGGCACATGAAGTTGATTATTTCTCTCCTTAGGTTGCCTCCAGTTAGGTGCATGTGAGATGCACGAGGACCACATTCTTTACACATTATGACTTACAGCACAGCTCTCTCTGTTCAATTTCTGAATTGTTTAATGCGCGGAGAACTCCAAATGTTCAAAATCAATTATTTAAACTTAATTGAATAGTTATTTACATCTGGTTTCCCTGAATTACGCATCTCAGTGTTGGGGAAAAACTGACGAGGCCTTTTTAAATCAGTAAATCAGATCAAGTGGTCACATGTCATGCCATGTATGCCAAGGCACCACAACAATAAGCTTGCCTGTTCAGTTCTGAGTGTAGTAGCAGAGGTAACACACACCTCGTCCAACCCCACCTAATTTCTATCTTTTGTAAATCTGCCTCATTTATCATAACAGAGTTAAGAGCTATCTTATAATGTATAAGGAAAGCAATGCCTTGATCTCTGAAGGGTACTTTACCTTCCCTGCATTTACTATTGTGGCAGTCATCTGGCTTTCATGTGACTGCAATGTATATCATTGTGACCATTGAATCAGCAGCTATATATGTATCAGCAAATAGTTACACTCATTTGCTAAAATGATGCAAATGTAGTCTCTCACCAATAGAACATTAGGGATTGCCTTTCACCTATTCACTGTGGAGAAACGGAAAATGCTGCTAGCTCCTACACGTGCCTATATTCACTGTGAAATTCAATTCTTCTGTACAAGTACCTGACTAGGAATGTAATGTATAGTATGCTTACTATATCTTGTTTACTCAGTGGTGATTATAAATACGAGGAGCCTACAATCAAAACAACAGAAAGAAATTCAAATTTGTCTTGGCTTGAAATGAAAAATGAGAAATTTGATCTTTTCCAATGGATTACACTTAATCTGACTCTATTGATCCTGTTATCCAGCATCCTGCTTATTTAGGTGATACTACCTTCAGCATCATAGCATCTTGGTTCATCCACAGGCCACTGATAACTTTCTGAGAGGAATGTTGTGTAAGGATGACAGTGAAATCAGTATCTTTATTAATTCCACTTACCCCGGATAATCTATTACAAAGCAGATGATCCTACATATCATATAAGACAGCTGTCTCTGCTTTGATTTTTATTCTCTTTCTGCTATCAGCTGCATCCATCATTAAGGAGTTGCAGCACATGATACAATTCCTCTCAGTGGAGCTTAAGTTCATTTTATTTTTATGATTGAGTCAAAATACTCTCATGGTCTTCCAGAAGGCCCCACGGCTAAGCCGTTTCTCTTCATAGATAATGATTAGATAGAGCTACTCCACCTGTGACTATTCGAATATCACTGTAGCCCTTGAACAAGATAATTTTCTTTTTTAAAACAATACTTTACTTATTTGCTTGGGGAGACCTTGTCTACATTGGCTTGTGTATACATATTCAAAGGTTTCCTCCTGAGAAACAAGTGCCACAGCAACATAGATAATGACTAGCCCATACAAAATGTATATAGAGACCATATGTATCTCTGTGAGGGGAATCCATAGATATTAGAACCAGACAAAGGTTTCTGCCCTATAGTATTATTGCTATAAGGTATTAATATATGTATAAATAGTGGCTACAGAATGGGGACTCAATGTATCCCTGGGGTGTATCTATATATGTATACTACCCTGTCTATAGCAGGAATAGAGATTCCCCATAGAGCACTAGAGGAAATTACATAGTAGTAGATTGGTTACGGACCTCTGACACATTAGCTTTACCACACAATACACACGGCACATGTCTCCACCTGCCCGCCCAGCATACTACCTCCTCCCATTACAGGTTTTCTAGCTGATTGGTCCTGGGGTATTCCACACTACTCCAATGTGGCTATAGACCTCTTAGTTTATGGTCCGGAAGGCTGAGCCCATTCTCCTGGTATACCCCTGCATGGATTGCACTTCCTGTAAAGCCTCACCAGCGCAGTCAATATCCTGCTCGGTATATTAACCCACCACTGTCTACTGGTATAAAGTATGCTATATACTGTAAATGAAGATATTTTCGCAAGTATAAATTTCCACGAATTTGCTAAATAGGACATTTTTGCTGGTATTGAAATCCGCAGATTTCCGAGATTCAGCTATTTAATTCAATACTGTATAAATATTTGCTCTGTACATATTTTCGCGAAAATCACGGAAAAATGTACAGCACGAAAATATCTATATTTACAGTATGTATGCTACCTTTATATACCACCACTTGGGTAGCAGATTTACAATTTTTTTTATCTTTCTCCTTACACTGCCTCCAGTCAGGCTGCATGAAGACAACATTATTCTGTACTAATGACATGATCCTATCATAACTTACAAGACAGCTACGGCTATTTGATTTCTATCTTGTGACTTCCTATTAGTTGAAGCTATCATAAAAGATCTGTAGAGCATGTTGTGTAGATTGCCTGGGTGAAGCTAAAGATTATTGTTGTCATCTGATGAAGGAAAGTTATGGCTTTACAGAAGCTTCAACTGTCATGCCTTTCCTGTAATGGGATGCAGTTATCAATATTTTGAATTATCAGGTAGCTTTATTGACTATACATTTCTGCTTCATCAAAACACATAATATATTTATAACTATTCCAGTATAATATCTTACCTGAGATTTCTTAGTTGGTTACCAGATGAAACACTTAATTGTTTTTGTGCGGTCTCACTAGTTGACTATAACATTTCTGAAATTAATATGTGATACATTTCCCTGTGAAATATAATTTCGATGTTCATGTGCCTGATTACCCAGATAACATTGGTCTGTGGGGCCCATTTGTGTTTTACGTGGGCCTGCTGGATTTGCCCATATCTGGGTTTTCCTCATTTTTGTCCAGGGCTACCAGTAAGATTTTAGATGGGCCAAGCCCACCAACAATTTTTTCCTAAAATATGTTATACATACTTTGAAACATATTCATCTTTGGTTGTTCTTAGAAATTATAAATTAAAGTACCACTTTCATGGCTTTGCATCAAAGTGGGTTTTGCACAGGCTGGATCTAGTTAATGTGGGCTAGACTTCCTTGGGATTTCTATGGCAGTAAACCCGGGCTACTAGGTGAGTCCCAGCTGGGCTCAGCCCACAGACCAAACTTCAAATGTAATCATTTAACTACATTTGGAATACTTTAATTTGTGTCCGTTAGAAGTAATTCTTTGAAATTAACATTTTAAAGTAAAGTCGCGATGTTGTTATATCAGGATGGGTTTCACTTGGGATGGACTTGGGCAAAGTGGGTTAAAGGAACAGTGGGCGTTATATGGGCTTTGAATGTACTGTAAGGTGGGTCCCATTTGGGTTAGCCCGCAATCTAATTTTCTGGGCTCAGGCCATCATCTTAACTTTTGTGGCTACTTTTCAAATCCCATTCCCTCTCATGGATGGGATTCATCTGGGCTTGACCTGGGTCAAGTGGGCAAGTCATGTTCTTGGACAAACCACTAGATGTCCTCATTGAAAGTGATCCCACATTAATGTTCCACAGAGCTTTTTATAATTGGATTACAAAAGTTTATGGTTTCTCAATAATTACAGAATGGTTGGGAATATGACAGATTTCATAATAGATTCTTCGAATGCCATGCTTTATAACCCCATTCTGAACATGAACATAGAAACAAGCAGCACCCTGATACAAACACCTGTTACCTGAATGTAATAAAAACATATAATCCTGTCACTGACTGAGGTCTCACACATAGGCTGCCTGCCTGCTGGCTGCATCACACATGTTAAGAATTGTCCAGCCCAAAAGTAAGTCAGCTTAAGGATGCATTTCTCTACCTTCTAAATGGTAGAGGAAAAGATTCCTACCAGGAGGAACCAACTTAGTTGGAACATGGGCTATAACATCGGGATATCAAAAAATGGCAAAAAACTACAATAGAGATTACAATTCTATATGACCCCCCCTCCCCCTCCCCCCCAAGGAAAAAAAGCCCACATGGGCCCCGCCCTAAGCCGATGTGGATATGCTCAATTTAAATCTGGGCAAGCCCATCTTGGTCCCAGCAATTAGCCCAGGACAAAAATGTGGTGGGCCCCATATAGACTAAGGGACCACCTTTAGACCCGTATGGGCCCCAGTAACCGATGCTGACTGGGTAGGGAATCTGGATTAGTATCATTATCACATCATGTTCCCTAATAGTTGTATTCAAATTTTTCCATCTCGGAGGTGGTTACAATAAGAATGACAGAAGCAATTTAATATTGAACATCCATGCCACTGCTAGTAAACTATCAATAATCTTACTGTCATTCTACTTTCTCACTATCAATTTAATACACCTTTAGACATCAAAGTTTATCAATAGGTGACCGATAACCTCTAAGAGGAATGTGGGGCAGTAAGGAGGACAATCCTTTGACTGGGAAACATTGCACCAACGAGCTTGGTTACAGAGCTTGTCAGACCTTTTGTAATGATTTTTTAAGCCTTGAATCAATATTCAGCCTAGAGTGAGACACATACATGTAATGCATATGGACATATGTAACAAAATCATTACAAAACATATGATCCTACTATGGCTCACAAGTCAGCTCTCCCTGTTACATTGATTTTTATGATCCTTTTCCTTTTAGCTGCATTCATCACAAAGGTGTTACAGCGCATATTACAACTCTCCTTTGTGGAGCTCAATATCTATCCTTATTTTATCAAGGTAAGAATATTTAGATCATGCAAAAAAACTTCCTCTGACAGCTAAGTGCTTGGTGTTCCTTGATGGATAGGCACAGCCATATCCAGCCGTAACTATGGAACGTCATTAAATTCATCTAAGAAGGTAAATATATCTCTGGGGTTAGCAATAGTTAGATTTACATTGTAACATGTGAATGCACATAATGAGACTATAATGCATTCATGTGAGAGGTATCCATAGGTATCATGACTTATAATAATCTTTGGCAAGGAAAGAGATTCTCCATAGAACTCTACAGGGATTTCTACCCAATAACAATAAATATGTCTGATAGTGGATACAGCTAGAATGAAGCCTAGATGTAGCCCAGGGGTGTATCCATATGTATACTAGCCTGTTCTATGCAGTATTCTGTAGCAGGAATAGAGATTCACTGTAGAGCACTAGAGGAAATTACAGAGTAGTAGATTGGTTCTGGACCTCTGACACAACAGCTTTACCACACAATACACAATGCACACTGCTACTGCCACTGATTAGATACAGTGGCAGCCCTTGATATGTCTCCACCTGTCTGCCCACCGTACTACCTCCTCCCATTACTGGTTCTCTAGCTGAATGGCTCTGGGGCATTCCACGCTACTCCAATGTGGCCATAGACCCTTTATGTTGTGGAAATACAACCCCTTTCCCATAGTATGACTGCATGTGTTGCACTTCCTGTATAGCCTCACCAGTGGGGTTAATCTCCAGTTTGGTACTTTAACTGAATATCTACAAGGATAAAGTATACTATATATAGGCTACCACATGGGTGGCAGATAGAAGTACAATGTATAATGTGTATCCTTTTTCCCCATACGGTCACTAGTCACCCTCTCTATTGCAAAAGAGCAACAGTTTTCATCATGATGGACCAATGCAATGGTGGCAAGTGACTCGCCGGCACTGCATTAGTGCCTCATGCCACCCCTTTTGGGTTGTATTGACCTTGCGATTAAAGGCATAACACTAAATCAATATGTACCAATATGCTGTCATTAAAAGGTTAAAAAGCGGATGATCCTATTTTACCAAAATTGCGAGATCAGAGACCGAGGTACCTGTTTCATTGATTTCTATAATTCTATTCATCAATCATAAAGGGTTTGTAATGCATGTTGTTTAACCCTCTGGGTTGGAGATAGTTCTTCTCATCCTGTGAAGAAAAAGTGATGGCTTGATCTTCACAGTAGTCATGTCCTACAGCAATCACGGGCCCCATTCCCGGGTCTGTATATGTCACCATGCTAAACAACTCAAATATAAAGACAGATTTCTCAACCTGTAAACATCTTACAATATCAACTGCCATACTAGTAAAGGAAGGAAGGATAGATGCATCTCTTTCTGATCTGCCTTCATCTGTCCAGCTGATAGATAAGGAGAATTTAATTGGTGAAATATGTCTAACTGTGGTGCCTACTAATAGATTGGAATGGTTTCTATGAGGCAGGCACTGGAGCTACCACAACAGAAAAGGGGGTTAATGTATTGAAATGTTATTTTGATAGATAATATCTCTAATACACAGATTGCCCTTATTGCAGCGATTTTATAGGTATCTTATTTTAATCTATGTGATGATATTTAGTATTTAAATCATGTTAGACAGGTAGTATGTAGTCTTGTTAGGTAGGATAGAGGTATCTGAGTAAAGTTATTTTGGTTTTGTGTAAAAATATGCTGGTGAAAAATGGCAACAGGGCTTCTCCTGGAGCATGTAAATCATCCCTCTGTTCTTTACAATTTTCATAGGATATTTGATACTTTCATGTGAAAGCTGAAATCATGTTCTGGGTGAGGGTCCCATAGACTCTAATTCCGAAAACAGCTACTTAAACAAGGAAACAATCTCTAAATGAGAGTAATTTACCTACAGCACACAGTAGAACAGGTCCAGCAAATGCCCCAGTATAGCCACAGCAGTGGAACACTGCAGTAGGAGTGGAGTGGCAGAAAGTTACAGGTCCATTCTGCCATAATATTATTTTCAGAAAATCATAGAAAATAATCCATCCATAATAGGTGCATAATGTTTGTGGTTCTAAATTCTACTTGATTCCCTTATCATACTGTGCGATACATGATGAAATCTAATAATTTCCCAAACATCCCTTGTCCTACCTACTTCCAAGGGATGTTATAGGAATCAGCTAATTCGTCTGTGACTATGATATTTCATTACATTAATTAGAAGTGACATATCAGATCAGCTACACACCACCGTGTATAATAAAATAAAACCAGCCATTTTGACTTCTCATTTGATCAGTATTTTGGAATATGCATGATGTATTATTGGTTATAGAGAACATCAAAAAAGCTACTTCAGTATATTTTGAATATGATAACCAAATGAATTGTGTGACTGTTTTAGTAAGATGTCTTCAGTGAACTACAATAGTTATGTCTCAGCACTGTGCTACAGATGCTTTTCACCTCCTCCCCTTCCGCTTACAGATGGATGGCCTTGTATACTGGCCCCACACAAACCTGACACACTAGACATATCTAATGAGTAATGTCTCCATTAAGTGTATGTCAGGTCTAGCTTCAACTTCTAATCTTAATCACTAGCTAACTAGTCCACTGACCTGTGTAGGGGACTCGAATCCCACTCGGATCGCAGTTATATAAGCCACCGTAAGATAATGGTTCGTGACCCGTATACAGAGGGCGCGAGTGTTGGTAAGGGGGCGCTGCGATCGGGTAGGGTGGGATATATAAGGCCGGAAGGCTCAGTGGTAGACAGACCTCATCAGGTCTCGTCCCGAACAAGAACCGAACTTAGATTACTGTAGTAGGAAACGTGAATAAAACTCTCTCTCTTTGCATCCAGAACGTATAAAGAACCTTCCGAGTTGTTTATTCTGCGACCGTAAAATACTAAACTCTACATTGGTGCCGTGACCAGTCGAGATAGCAGGTCATCGTGGCGGAGGCCCGACCAAAAGAGGGGGAGGGAGAATCGAGGATTGAGGAATCGTTAGAGGATGGGGAACAGGATTGCAGTTTGAGGAATATAGATCGAGTGTGGGCCAGTGCATCTAAAATGCAAACCCCAACTGAGAAACGAACCGCTAGACGTGAATTGATGGACTCGTTAGGCTTGATTATGCCTGGGATATTCGACATAGGTCAGAAGACAGAAGATAGGGATCGGAAGAGACGATTAGAGGAAGACCGGATATACCAGGAGAAAGTACGGGCCGATCAACGCATCATGCAGCAACAGTATAGTGCCATGAATGACGAGTTGGTACAATTGATGAAAGATAGGGATGATCAAATTGAATCTAACAGAAGGATCACGATGGGGTTAAGGGAAGGAACGGAACAGTTATCCCGTGACAAAAATTACATCGCTAATCAACTGGCTGAGCAACAGAGACTTCTTGCAATGCAGAAAGGGGAGGAGATTTCCATTCGGAAACGAATGGATCAGGAACGAATCATTTTAGAGAAGGATAGAGAAGAGGCAAAGAAGTCAAGGAGTCTGAGAGACCAATATGAAATTGAGGTGAATCGACAGTCCGTGAAAATGAATTCCATTATAAAGGAACGTAAGGAGAAGGAGGCGGACGCGCTGCAATTTTTTAAAAATTACGAAGTAGAGAAAGAGAGAATTGCAGAGGAACGAAGGTTGGCGAAAGAGGAGTTGGAGGAGTTGAGAAAAAGGAAAGAGGAGGTTACCGATTCTTTTCTGGCCTATCAGATGGCATTGGAGGAGGAACGGAAGGAGCAGGAGGTTGATGCCCAATCCACTCCGAAGCCTATTCTGAAAGGTTTCAACCCTTTTACTAGTGATAAAGGCATGTCAAATGTAAAGGAAGGCCGATATCAGACCGACCAGGACTCGAATAGACGAGTGACCATTGGTCATACCGATACGAGGGACATTACGCCGCGGGAGGTTCCGAAGGACCGGGTGAACCACAGCTACGGATCATTGAACCCGTTTGCGGATGACACAATAAGTGGTCCGCAACCGCCAAGTGGAGCCCCGATATATAACGTCACGTACCAGTACGCTATGCCAGGTGCAGCACCGATAGACCCGCACAGTTTTAACCCTGGCCAGACCACAAACCCTAGTCGGACACAGGATCCCGGAAGAAACAATACGGGCACCACCAGTAATGGTACCAATCAGGGTACAACAGGCACGACGGGTGGTGGCGGGAATGCTGGATCGGTTGCCGAGAAACGAAGAATTACGAGGCGGGCTTCAATGTCCCCAGCCACAGCAGCGATTTATAACGCGGATCCTTGTATCCAAAACATGGGCGTAGATTGTTGTAGCCGGAAGGGGGATGAGGCAGCGGAAATAATGGACTGGAGTCAGAGGCAGTCGGATCGCTTGGTTTGGAGTGCCAATGCTGCGAGGAAACCGATCCGAGAAACGAAGAGATTTAATGGGCTGGACTGGAAGGAGAGTTATCAGGACTTTTGTGATGATAACAAATATCACGGGTGGGATAAGAACGCTTCATTGGGACCATTGATAAAATGGCTGCAACGATTGCTCCAGAAGGCTAGACCGAACTGGAGGCGTGATGATGAATATTTTTTGGACGAATTATTCACGCACTACATTAAAGGCTTGAGGGATCCGGCACATGCCAAATTAGTACAAAAGGAATGGGTTCGAGGCACGTCCATGGTTGATCTGTTTGTTTCATTGGACCAGTTTGAAAAGAAACGTCGCCTGTTAGCAGGGTTCGTACCGCAGAATCGGGTACATGCAGTACATGAGGAGGACAGGGATGATTCCTCTAGTGGTTCGGAAGACGAACATATTGCTGAGGTTAAGGTAGACGGGAAAAACAAAAGTCGATGGAAGAAGAGGTCTACTCCAACAGATACTCACGTCAGATCCTTTGAGAAACCCGTAGAAAACAAAGTTGAATCCTCCAGCACTAATGCTCCGGAAGAAACGAGTATGGGTAAGATCATGGAGGCCATGATGAAACAGATTAAAGATATGATGGAGGTTAAACGAAAACCGAGAACGGACCGATCAACTATTAAATGTTTCAGATGTCAAGAAATGGGGCATTTCGCCTCGTCTTGTACTGCAGAGAAACCCGTATGGAGAGAACGTAAGGAGGAGGAATCGGGAAATTAGAGGGGGTTATTAGTAACGGCAAGCAGATAGCCCCTGTAGAAAGTTGCCAAAGTGCCTTCGACGCGAATGTATTTGAATTAGGTACCGACCATTCGCCCAGCAGCACGGGTCAAGAAGAAGGGCCAGAATCGTGTGGGGCTGGGGGGACTAGTGAAGAAATTGCCATGGGGAGCAGAACCGGGAAACCGGACACTAGTACAGAGGACGGGTGGATAGAGGAGTTGACCAGAGTAAGTGGCATCCGCCTTCCCCGAGGTCATCCGTGTCTGAATTATTTAAAGAACCATGGATTCGATCTTGGGTTGGAAACTGATATCAAGAGATTCGCTAGTAATCCGTCTGTGTTGGACGGGAAGAGATGGTATGTGTCGGTATCAGTGAATGGCAGGTTGGGAGATTTTTTGATAGATAGTGGGGCTAGCCACTCCGTTATCTCCAAGAAGTTCTTCGATTTGGTGTCCGACATGGATGAGGACCTCACAACGAGGGTAAATGCATGTGGGGCCGACGGAAGCAAAATACCGACATTTGGTAGGACTTGTATGATTGTAGTATTGTGAGGAAGGGAATACGTATTTTCACCGACGGTGGCGGAGATAGAGGATGTTGGAATCTTAGGAATGGACTTCGCGTCATATGGTGCTATATTGGACCCGGTTACGGGCAAATTGAAGTTGAACCATCCGTATAGAGACCGAATCCAATGTATAGCCAAGAATGTCAGTGGAATGGCGTGTATAGCACAAACCGTAAAAATACCGCCCGAAACGGCCTGTGATGTCTTGATGTCATCCATCCGATGTTTTAGGGGTCAAGCGGGAGTATTCGAACCGGACATGGAAATGTTGAAGGAGAAGGGATTGGAGTCAGCAGACACTTTGGTGGGAAATGCCTCGTGGGCAGTAACTCCTGTGACCAATCCGGGTTTGAAGACTGTATATCTAAATAAAGGCACTGTAATAGGCAAGGTTGTACTCGCGGAGGCGGTCACCGGTAGTCGAATGGACATATGCAGTATAAGTAAAAGACCTGAACTGGAAGAGGGAGTGAATCAATTGTTGAAAGATTCTGCGTTGGAGAGTGACGAGCAGAAAGGTTTATTAAGGAACGTACTGGAGGAATGTGCGACGGCATTCGCGAAACCAGGAGAACCGTTGGGGAGGACTGATAAAGTATTGCATTGTATAAAGACTGGGGATGCGGAACCTTTCAAAATACCATACCGCCGACTGCCTCTAGCCAAGAAAGTTGTGGCTGAGGAAGAAATCGGAAAGATGTTGAAAGAAGGGGTGATTGTCCCGAGTACGAGCCCTTGGAGTAGCCCGATATGTATGGTAACCAAGAAAGATGGAAGCATCAGATTCTGTATCGATTATCGTAAGTTGAATGGATTGACCAAGAAGAACTCCTATCCTCTCCCTCGGATAGACGAGACTATTGATTCCCTGGGAGGAAATAAATGGTTTTGTACGATTGATCTACAATCCGGATACTGGCAGGTGGGAATGAAAGAAGAAGATATGGAGAAGACCGCGTTTTCGAGCCATATTGGTTTATACCAATATAATGTGATGCCTTTTGGGTTATGTAATGCCCCGGCCACATTCGAGGCGATGATGGAGACGTTATTGAGTGACATCTTATGGAAGAAATGTTTGGTATATTTGGATGATGTCATAATATTCGGGAAATCGTTCGAAGATTGTCTGGAGAACTTGAGGGTTGTATTGAAACGGATCATATCGAATGGGTTGAAATTGAAACCGAAGAAATGTAGTTTGTTTCATAAGAGTATCAACTATTTGGGACGAATCATCTCGACGGATGGAGTGAAGGCAGATCCGGAGAAGATTCGAACGGTGATGGAATGGTCGGCACCTAGAAGTCCGAAGGAGGTGCGCTCGTTCTTGGGTTTTTGTTCATACTATCGGGATTTCTCGCCCGGATATTCGAAACTGAGTTATCCGATTCAAAGTCTGTCACATTGGACGCCGGGGAGAAGGAAGGAATGTTTCCGTGGGGTTTAGAGCAGGAGGAGTCTTTTCGAGCGATAAAGAACCTTTTTAAGGAGACCCCGGTACTCAGATATCCGACTCGGGATGGCCATTTCATTTTAGACACGGATGCCAGTAACAAATGTATAGGGGCAGCCCTTTCTCAGGTACAGGATGGGGAAGAGGTACCCATAGCATTTGCAAGTAACACGATGAATAAGGGGCAACGGAACTATTGCACGACCAAGAGAGAATTACTGGCGGTGGTTGTATACACTAAGAAGTTCAAACACTTTTTGTGGGGATCGGACTTTACTTTGAGAACGGATCATTCGTCATTGAGGTGGCTGTTGAACTTTAAGGATGCGGAAGGAATGATCGGACGATGGCTCGCCCATTTATCGGAATTTGGATTGGATCATAGTCAGATACAACATAGGAAGGGTGCGAAACATGTCAATGCTGATGCTTTGTCCCGAATACCTATTAGGAAGTGTCAGAACACCGATTGTACCGATTGTGGGGCACACAATGCTATTTTGGCTGGGGTGAGACATCCGTATAGGAATATGGAACCCAGTGTATTAGAATGGGGAGACGAATCGATTAGAGCATTTCAGGAGAAGGATCCGAATTGTAAGCGAATGAAGGAGTTGTTAGAGGCAGGGGGAAGACCGGCAAGACCCGCAATTTCAATAGAAAACAGGGAAATCCGTAGACTAATTGCACAATGGGAGGAACTTGAAATCTTACAGAACACCCTATACCGTTGGAAGATAAATGCGTTAGGAAACCGGATCCGGCAGATTGTGATACCAACTGCCATGCGGAGGGATATAATGTTCTTCTGCCACGGGCACCAGACCAGTGGACATTTCGGGAAGAAGAGAACCATTAGGAAGGAAATATTACTGGCCGGGGATGAGTACGGATCTATTGAGATGGATAGAAACCTGCCCTAGGTGTTGCACTAGTAAGACGGGATGCGGAATGGGTAAGATGCCTCTAACCCAGGAACTATTCGGGGTAAGATTCGCGAGAGTGGCTGTAGACATTATAACCGGATTCGTAACGACCCCAGAAGGTAATACTTGTATGATGGTGGTAACGGATTATTACACGAAGTATACACGAGTGTTTCCGATGAAAGACCATAAGGCTGCCACATGTGCTCGAGCGCTGGTGAAAGGTTGGATCCTGTACTTGGGAGTACCACTAATGTTACACAGCGATCAGGGACGGGAATTCGAATCGAATCTGTGGCAGGAGATGTGCCATCAGTTAGCAATTTGTAAGACTCGCACTAATCCATACCGGCCGCAGAGTGACGGACAGGTAGAAAGGTTTAATCGAACCCTTATACAAGTATTAAAGGGACTAGTAAATCAGAGAATGGATGACTGGGATGAACAATGTGACTTTGTGTGTCATGCCTATAACAGCACCGTACATGCTAGCACTAACTGTTCCCCTAACTTACTAGTGTTCGGGGAGGATCTGATCATGCCCGCGGACCTGGTATTTGGGGTAGTAGGAATGAACCCGGAGGTACCATGTCAGATAATGTTCGTGGAGGCTCTGAAAGAACAGTTTAAAAATGCATACGAATTGGTTAGACAAGAGTTACAGAAGAATGCTAAATGGCAGAAGGTCGGGTATGACACGAATCTTAAGAGTAGAAGATACGAGGTGGGAGAGTTGGTAGGAAGATACCATGAACCGTTAGTAGGGATTAAATTAAGTGATAATTGGGATGGACCTTGGTGGATCACACAGCGGATTAGTGACAATACTGTGCTAATGAGGGATACGCATGGTAGGAATCAGAAATCCAACGTTGATCGGCTGAAACCGTGGAAAGGAAGGGAGTACTCCGCGGAAATGTTCAAAATGGGGACGGATGAATTAAATCAGATGAAGAAAGAAATTAAGAATATGGCTGTAAAACGTGGGGTGGGACGCCCGAAGAAACGGAAGGTGCAGGACGAAAACTCACCAACACGATCGGTGAGTAAGAAATCCAAAGTCTCGGCAGGCGAAGGGAAGCGCAGGGGGAAGACGTTGAGTGTGGCCCGCTCACCGTCCGAAAAGGCCCCTGTCGTCACCAGGTACCTAAAACCTCACCCAGGAGGGGTGAGACGCAGTCCTAGATTGAACCCAGGGACTGCAATTACCTAGCCTGAATCACAACGAATGTAATCCAGTTTAATGTTATGTCATATGATTATCCGGTGGAGCAGACCGGGTACATCCGTCCTATATGTTGGAACGATACCCAGGCACTGGAGGAGGGGATTAATTAACCGGATTAGAGTGTTCCTGAGGGTGGTGGACGGATAATCCGGCGGGTTGAGCATATGCTACCTGTAAATACATCTACTTAGACTCCTGATGAGCTCACTCCGAACCAATGAAAGACTCCGATAGACAGCAATTAGTACCATAATGAATGGCGCGAAAACCCTTTTGTTTACATCTGGAACGAGGTCAGGAGGTCACGCCCCGAGCGGGATCTCATGGGGTAACGCGCATGCGCGGAAGGTCGTTCCGGGTGAAAGAACCGCCATTTTGATTTTTGGTGGACCAAAGGTCAACAGCGAGCGCACGAGGAGAAGTTGTTTTCAAAGCGAAATAGAGTTGTAAATCAAGGTTAGTGGGAAACCCGGGTTGCTTGTGAACACAGGCACCCGGTGAAGACCAGGAATCTGAAATTCATTGAACCGTACCCCGAGAAAGAGACCGAAACATGGCGAGTTCTTGCCACACCGTAGACGATAGTATCGATATGACTGATGTTATGGATGAACCGCTCTGACCCGTCACTGGAGTCGAAGACGCTGCATTAGGCAACGTGAGCATGGAGGAAGAAACGGAGGAATATGACGAGAAAGGCCGGTCTGTATTTAAGCTTGTTACCACCAAACATACCGAACCCGACCAAAAGGGGTTCGTGAGCCGTTATGATGGCCGGGAACTATTTCTGGCGGATGAATTGATCGTAGTCCCGGAAGGAGGAGTACCTAGAACTCTTCCGATTGAATTAAGAGACTGTCTGATCGCAATATTGGGGGCGGGTGTATATGAATCGTTGCCCTCGAACTGGCTGCTATTCTTTCCCGAAATTCAGAAGGGACTGAACGTGCACGAAGGTTTTCGCAAGGCTGTATTTGACTGCGAAGTGATGTACCGAGCCAAGCGACTACCGGTAATTCCAGTCAGCGTTCCGGGAACGACTCGAGTCGGTATCACAGGACTCGACATCCAGGCGGATATATATTTTAGAGAACCGGAAAAGAACATCTTGCCTCGAACCGTGGAGGCATGGGAGAAGCTAGCGAACCAGAAAAGAAAGACTAAATTATTCAGTATCGACATCGATGTGTTTTATGATCAATTGGAAGAGAGTGACGATGATCCGTCTCGCAGAGACGAGATCATAAGTGCGTTGATCCGGAAAGGGAAGAAAAACAAGGGATATGATCCGAAACTGAATCGAGACCCGTCCGAAGAGGAGGAGAAGGAAAGGATAGCAGAAAAGTTAAGAAAGGACGCAGTAGAGAAAGGGAAGGTGGTGCTCCGGAAATCGAAAGTAAAGAAGGAAAAGAGTCAGGAGAGTCAGGAAAGTCAGACGGACACGGATTCGTCCGACTTTGAGAAAGTTCTCAGTCCGAAGGAGAAACGAGCTGCTAAGAAAGGGGGGAAGTGTAAGAACCCGAAACCGAGAATAGTCGACCTAACAGTCAACCCGAAGACAGTAGAGAAGGTGACTGAAGGATTGAAGCAGAAAGAACCGACGCCCGGACAAATGAAAGCAATGAAGGCTGCTGCAAGTGCAGGGGTAGGGGCTATAAAAGAGAAAACGAAGTTGAAAGATAACGTCGGATCGGGTGCGGATGTAAATATGAGTGAGGGGGAAGCTGAACAGGAGGAGGTGGGGGATGAACCGGAGGAGGAAGTCACGAAACCGAATAAGGGGTCTTCCATGACTGAGGAAGAATTTGAGCGGCTCCAAGAGGTGTACAAGAATGCAAACACCGAGTTCCGTCTGTTCATACCCGCCTCGTTCGAGGAGTGCGCCAAAGGACCGTCCAAATATGGTTGCCCCACCGCTTATAACATGGAAAGTGAATCGGATGATGAAGATTGGCTCCGACCGACTGTCAAAGATCCGCTACCGTCTGACCACTACGAATGGTGGTTCGACCAGATCCGGCATCACTCGGATGCATACTACAGTAGGGATCATCTCTGGAAAATCCGATGGGCCTACAAGGAGTGGTATCTGGTGAACTGAGAAACCATCTGTCCGTTCGCCTTGTGCTTAAAGAACCCGAGACCGAAACACTTCACAACGGCCCGTAGGTTCCTCCGGCACCTAACCGAACGGCATATGCACCACTCGGTGGTGTATGAATGTCAGAAGACGGAGGCGACCCGAGAGAATCAGAGATGTGATGGCTGCTCGGAGGGCGAATATGGTTCGCCATTATAAGAACTGTCATACTCCGGGTATGAGTGCTGCTGTGGCCCGAGTTAACAATTTGCACCGATTGTGGCGAGAGAAATATGACCGAATGGGCAGGGAAGATTTTCAGGGGATATCGACCATGACTGAATCCTACTGTGAGGTATCCGACGCCCGTAATGGTAAATTGAGTGCCCGAGCCGCATTATTACTGGATCGGGGGAAGTTTGATATGCCCCAGGAGATGTGGAACCGGGTAGCCGAGTATCGGGGGGATCCACCTAGGAATCGAACTGACACCAAACGTCAGGCAAGCCGAAGTCCAGCACGAGGCGATGCAAAGCGGGGCCGGGACGAATCACCATCAACCTTCCGAGTGCCCCAGAACCGATCGCGACGACTGTGTATCAGTCACCTTTGAACCGTGGCCCGATCAAACCTACCCCACCCGCTCCGTCTAAGCCCACTCTGAGTCCGGCTGATCCGTCAGTATGGAGACAACCGTCGGTTCCGTCTGATGAGACAAGGGACTACCCAGAACTACAGCCATCGCAGAGTTTGCTAAAGCCACCAGCAACTCCGATGACCACTGTCCCCGATAACTGGCTCCGGATGTCTACAAAACCGGTGGTACACTATTTCGAGGCGGCTGAGAAGGTAGAATGTGAAGGGGCGCAGAAATTAGTAGATGAATTTCAGGAATCACAGAAGGAGTTAGCGATCCGTTTCAACGCCGGGGTCGTTAACCTTTTTGCTGATTCGGTTGTAGCCATTCAGAAAACACATAAGGACCGTTATAAAGAAGAGAATGACAAAGCATTGGAGGAGGCTCGGGCTGAATTAGAGAAGGTCTATATTGACAAAGAAAAGATGTTGAACGAAGAAAAGGCTAGGTTGGAGCAGGACCGTAAAACCGTTACTTCCAGCACTGCCCTTCTGCGGAAGAAGCTATCCGAGCTCGATGCCAAAAATGAGGCAATGAACGTTAAGTTCCTCGAATGTTTCGGAGTGTTTCTGGACGAATGGGATGGGACCCGACCCTCCGCGCTGAAACTCCTGGAGGAGAAGGACGCCTTAGAAGGTTAGGTTATTAGGAACCGTACTGGGGCTGAATCGGAATGTTAGGGGTAGTAGAATCGAATAGGACGAACCTTTACACCCGCTAACAGACGCGAGTCTGGATGCGTGCCTGATCTAAAAATCACCAGTTAGTTCAGGACAGCTGAGAAGGGGAGAGCACCTGTACACCCGCTGACGGACGCAAGTCTGAACGCGTGCCTGATCCATCAATTCCATCAAAGATCAGGGACGGGGAGCTACGACTGAGTATGAGAGATGATACAATTGATATGATGCGGACCCGAAAACTCGAGGAAAGAAGTGGAGAGCACCTTTACACCCACCATAAGATTCGTTCTTATTTGGTGTGCCTGATCAAAACCAGCAATGATCAGGGAAGCTGTTGAAGAGGAGAGCGCCACGGACCCGCTGTCAATTTTTTTTTGACAAGCGTGCCTGATCAAGACTACTACATTGATCAGGGAGCAGTGTATATATTGTATAAACTGTTATTCTGGATAAAGAGTAGAGCTGTAATTATATATATTTTCGGTATGATTCATATGTATATATATCCCCACGTAGAAGCATGAGTGTTACTGAGTTAATATGAAGCGTGTTAAGCCGTTCGTATTGATAAAACTTGTGCCGTGTTTAATGTACATAATGTGTGTATAGTGTTATTCGAGTCGAATGCTTTGCATACCCCTATGTGTATTGTAGACATAACTTCATTTTTTATATGACTCACTCTCACCAAATCAGTGCAACTAAAAAAGTGACGTACATGACCGGTGGACGTACATGATCGGATGACGTACATGATCGGTGACGTACATGATCGGTGACGTACATGATCGGTGACGTACATGATCGGTGATTATTGACTGCCCCAGTCTTTCTGATCATCATATAACATAAGTAAACCTTACCAAGGTGTTCATATAATGTCTGTATAGGTATTTAAAATGGTTTAAATGTGTAAATGATTCTAGTAAGAGTATTTTACATGACATTTCAATGCCGATCATGTACGTCATGTGACGTACATGATCGGTGACGTACATGATCGGTGATTATTGACTGCCCTACTCTTTCTGACCATAATAAAACATTTATAAACCTTACCAAGGTGTACATATAATGTCTGTCTTGGTATTTCAAATGGTTTAAATGTGTAGATGAGTCTAGTAAGAGTATTTTACATGACATTTCAATACCGATCATGCACGTCATGTGACGTACATGATCGGCCATTATTTATTGACTGCTTTAATTACCTTTTCTGACCATATTTAAAACATAAATCAATCATAGTGAGGTGTACATATGATGTAGGTCTAAATATGTGTAATCATAGACAGGTCAAGCAGTGGGTAAATAGGAAATTTTACATGACATTCCAAGCCGATCATGTACGTCATGTGACGTACATGATCGGTTACACATTGAGCCCCCCCCCTCCGGCCCCTATAAATATTTTGGGAGGTTTTTTTTTCTAATAAACTCCCCAAAGATACATTACAGCCTGTAGGTATGGTTGGGAGAGTTAAACATCGTAGTGCAGGGGGTAAAAGACGGATTTTGGACTCTGCCGATCATGTACGTCCGCCGATCATGTACGTCCACCGATCATGTACGTCACTTTTTTAGTTGCACTGATTTGGTGAGAGTGAGCCTGATACTTGTGTATACCTGGAAGGTATCCGTTTTAAAAAGAAAAGTGTATGTTTTGTCTAGGGGGGGTTGTGTAGGGGACTCGAATCCCACTCGGATCGCAGTTATATAAGCCACCGTAAGATAATGGTTCGTGACCCGTATACAGAGGGCGCGAGTGTTGGTAAGGGGGCGCTGCGATCGGGTAGGGTGGGATATATAAGGCCGGAAGGCTCAGTGGTAGACAGACCTCATCAGGTCTCGTCCCGAACAAGAACCGAACTTAGATTACTGTAGTAGGAAACGTGAATAAAACTCTCTCTCTTTGCATCCAGAACGTATAAAGAACCTTCCGAGTTGTTTATTCTGCGACCGTAAAATACTAAACTCTACACCAGCATAGTATTTTTTTGTTTTTTGACTCTGAGATTTAGTTGAATTATAATTGAGTAGACCCTCTCAATGTACTACCACTGCAACAACTACACCTCTAATTGGAGTCACAGATTGGATGGAGAATAGATGTATCCCCTGGATATATGCATGGTGCCATGGCCTATTGTATGGTAACTAACAGTAGAGGTTCCCCATAGAGCACTTACATGCTAGTTGGCTGGTCCCAGCGCTCTGATACAACAGCTTCATAACAATATATACTCACAGGACTTTTGTGATTGGACATAGTGTAAGTCCCTGATACACCTGCCTGCCCATACTACTGCCTCCTCCCATCAATGGTTCCTTAGATGGATGGCTTTAGACCATTCCCTGCCCTTTCATATTGGTTATAGATATCACGTGGTGTGGAAATCAGATCCCATTCCCATGACAAGACTACATACTATTTCATGTGAAGCCTTACCGGCGATGCAAATCTCCTGCTTGACACTCTAACCAGCAGTTTACGAGGATATAGAGGAGTGCCAGGGTATGGGGAAGCCACTGTATACTGCTATGTTTTGTGATTCAGTGACCAAGAGGAATAAAGCAAATATAGGCCCATGTGTGGGCAGTTTTGGCCACCAGCGGGCTCCATATAGTATTTAAAAAATCGACATATTCTACTTATTGATGTTTTTGGGCCTAAATAAGTGTTGTTGTATATGTTGCTTGCCATGGAAACATGATTTTCATTCTAAATTGAATACACAAAAATTAATTGATAGAAGGCTTCATAAGGATTTTTATGCTGAAAACGAAAGATAAATACCATACACTGAAAAGCTGTGACCAAATGTTTGGAAAAGTTTGGATATTTGGTAATAAGATAGAGTTTATTGGCGTTTAAGATTGGAGAGTGCCCACACATATTCAAGAAAACTAGAAGGGGTACCTACTAATGAAATGTATCACTGGAAGGATTATGACCTCAATTTAATAATTTAGTTTTACCCCTGGAGGACTGTTTTCCCTCGACTGTACACATTTATTCATGAATCTTTCAAGATTGACATTCTGGTAGTATAGTACGCCTCTGATACTTAAACAACCATGAACACACATTTGCACCTCATATATTTTTCTCATTAATGCTTTTGATTGTCTACACTCTGTGCCATTGATGGGACCTGTACTTTCCTCTGATGACCAACAAATGTCTTTAAGATAGTATGTCTACTATCACCATGCCTTTAAGGGTTGTTTTTGCATCCCCTAGGCATTATATCATAGAGATTCCAAGATCCATCTGCCAGCGTGGAAGTAGACCCACATCAAGTTACATTCCCTACACATCTACACGTCATGACCTGGGCCTAGATGGACTTATTTATTGATTGTACATAATTTAACTGGTGGGTTAGTTAGTTATATAGAAGAACTACAAATCACAAGGGTACTTTACCTTCCATGCATTTCCTTTTGTGGCAGTCATTTAGCTTTTATATGACTACCATATATATCTTTGTAACTATTGAATCAGCAGATATATATGTATCAGCAAATTAGTTACACTCCTATGCTAAGATAATGCAAGTGTTATCATTATTTGATGTGCTATTGATTATCTAGAACATATTGCATCTATATCAAAAGATATAACTATTTCACAATATGTCAACCATGATCTGTTAGCCTGTTGCCCACTGAAAAACAAAAATCTCAGCAGTAGATTATCAGGTATTGCCTTTAGCCTATTCACTGTGGAGAAACAGAAAATTCTGCTAGCTCCTACACGTGTCTATTCACTGTGAAATTCAATTCTTATGTCCAAGTAACTAATTAGGAATGTAATGTATAGTATACTTACTATATCTTGTTCACTAAATGGTGATTATAAATACGAGGAGGTTACAATCAAAACGACAGAAGAAATTCAATATTTGTCTTCCAAAGGAAGGTATTTCCAGAGGATTATACATAATCTGATCCAATTGATCCCTCTTTTCCCTTATTTAGGTAATACTAACTTCAGCTTCAGAGCATCTTGGTTTATCCATAGGTGACTGATAAGCCTCTGAGAGCAATGTTGTGTAAGGATGACAGTGAAATCAGCCTCTGCATTTATTCAACTTACCTCAGAGAGGATTAGTCTTTATTTCTTTATCACCAACATATTGATGCTTGGCTGTATAGAGTGTCAGCGTATCAGGCATTGTAATGGAGATTTAGAACCTTTAATTTACACCCTGGAGTAAGACACATGTTACAAAATATAAACATATGTATGCCCATTTGCATTATCATTGCTCTGGAACATGGGAGAAATATAGAGTTAATTTTTCTCCATACCACTGCTTACGCTGCCAGTGAAGTGCCTCTAGGCCTACACTAACACAAAATCATTACAAAGCAGATGATCTTACATATCCTACAAGACAGCTGTCTCTGTTTTGATTGATTTTTATTCTCTTTCCACTATCAGCTGCATCCATCATAAAGTAGTTGCAGCACATGATACAATTCCTCTCAGTGGAGCTTAAGTTCATTTTTGTCCAAATACTCTCACGGTCTTTCAGAAGGCACCACAGCTAAGCTGTTTCCCTTCATGGATAATGATTAGATACAGCTACTCCACCTGTAACTATTTGAATATCATTGTAGTCCTTGAACAAGATAATTTATTTTTTAAAACAATCCTTTATTTTATTTGCTTGGGGAGACCTTGTCTACATTGTCTTGTGTATAAACATGATTTTCTTGTATGTATGTGGGTAATGTCACAATAGGTTATACAAAACCTTATTGATATTTAATCAATGAATTCTCACAATACAAGAAATGAGGTAGCGATAGACTCATCAGTAATCTGATGTGTGATCTATATATATAGCATTGGGGCCAAACTGTAAGGTTTTCCCCTGAGAAACAAGTGCCACAGCAATATAGATTTAGAGTGTAATGACTAGTGCATACACAATGTATATAGAGACCATATGTATCTCTGTGAGGGGAATTATAACTTAATCTATGGTAAGGATAGAGACATTTTTCGCGGCAAGCGACTAAGGAGGAGTGAGACGGGGGAGGTGGAGCAGCCAGTTTGTGGACTCCCCCTAGCGGAAAGTTGGTGAACTGTCACTCTGTCTCTGGGTATATACTACAGTACCCGCCATGGTTAGTAGTTACATGGGTACTAGTTACATAAATAGTGGATACAGAGAGCCTTTTCATAAGTTTTGGCTTTTTAACGATAGCGCCCAAATTTAACGATAGCGTTTTTACGATAGCTGAAATGGACAAAACTGAGTGTATTGCATAAGTTGAATGTACTTCAGCTCTCTTGAAAATGAAATAACGATAGCACATATCATTTTAACGATAGTTGCCTTATGAAACACACTATAATTTTAGCAAATTCGCTATCTTAACTCCAAATGTGGCTATAATGTGTTTGAAATTCATTATTTCTCTCTTTTTTGTAAATGTATAATGTCGTTATATTTGATCAAAATGACTGTTCTGATATATTGGACACACACATAGATACATTATAAAAGGTTTTCCATCAAATACAAGTAGATATCATTCCGGAAAATCAATTTTATATATTCTTAAAGTCTAGGTTTTGGGAATTAACGATAGCAAGAAAATGACAAGTCCAAAATCAGTGGTAAAACTCAAATAAAATCTTTATTAGTCAATTCCTTTTCACTATATCTGAGATGGAATCTCATTGCTGCATGTATTATATTGTCCCATCATAGATATCTCATAAATCAAACATTTTTTTCTTTTATCAGCAGGGATCAAGGTCTAGATAAATATGGTTTATGAAAAGCAAAATCGCTCTCTTTAAATCAAAATCACTCTCGCTAAATATCAGTTCGCTCTTGTAAAAACGCTCTCGTAATTCCTCATGAAATACACTCAATTGAGCTTTTTAACGATAGCGAATGCATTTAACGATAGCGGAATTAATTATAGCGATAACGATAGCGAAATTAACGATAGCGGCTTATGAAACACACAAAAGTTACAATATTGTAAACTCGGCTTATGAAAAGGCTCTCTGGATGGAGACTCTGTGTATCCCTGGGGTGTATCTACATGTATACTAGACTGTCCTATGCAGTCTGTAGCAGGAATAGATATTCCCTGTAGTAGTAGATTGGTTCCGGGCCTCTGACACAACAGATCTACCACACAATACAAACAGCACAGGTCTGATTAGATACTGTGGCGGCACTTGATATGTCTCCACCTGCCTGCCCAACATACTACCTCCTCCCATTACTGGTTCTCTAGCTGAATGGCTCTGGGGCATTCCACACTACACAAATGTAGCCATAGACCCCTTAGTTTATGGTGTGGAAAGCAGAGCCCATCCTCATGATATACCCCTGCATGACATTGTATTGCACTTCCTGTAAAGCCTCAGCAGCGGGGTCAATCTCCTGCCTTGTATCTTAACCATCATCTACAAATAAAGTATGCTATATCTATACTGCATTATTATACTGCCATATAGGTGGCAAATGTGAAATTCATCCACCTACTCCTTACACTGTCTCCAGCAAGGCTGCATGAGAAAAGACATCTGTACAAATGACATGATCCTAATATAACGTACAAGACAACTTTTTCTATTTGATTCCTATCTATTTTCTATCAGATTAGTTTATAATAAAAGGTTGTAGAGCATGTTGTATCGGTTTTCTGGGTGAAACTGAAGATTATTGTTGTTATTTTATGAAGGTAAGTAATGTCTTGATCTTTACAGAATATTCAACCTTTTAATCACCTGTTATGTGAAGCCGTTATCAATATTGGGAATCATCAGGTGATTTTATTGGTTATACCTTTCTGCTTCATCAAAAGACATAACCATTCCAGTATACAGTGTATATCTTAACTGAGATCTCTTAGTTGGTAAACACTTTTGTACGGTCTCACTAGTTGACTATAACATTTCTAAATATGTGATACATTTCCCTTTGAAATACAATCTTTATGTTCATGTGACTGATTAGCCACCCTGGATTAGTATCATTACCATATATCATGTTCCCTATCTCAGACATGCAGAGGTTACCGAAGCAATCCAATATATTTAACATGCAAGTTAATGCTAGTAGAGTACACAATTGGCTAGGGGGGAAATGCATTTGAGTGGATATGAATTAAAAGTAAGTGGATTGATAATTTCTAGAGAACTATCAATAATCTTTTATTCATCCTACTTTCTCACTATCAATTTAATACACCGTTAGACATCAGAGTTTATCAATAGGCGACTGATAACTTTCTAAGAGGAATGTTATGTACGGATGAAAGTGTAACAAGTCTCTGCATTAAATCCACTTACCACAATGAGGATTACTCAGTAGTCCCTTATCACTTTCTGAATGTGGGGCAGTAAGGAGGACAATGCTTTGGCTGGGAATATTGCACCAATGAGATATTGAAGCCTGGTTATAGAGATTGCGGGACCTATTGTAATGACGTTTTAAGCCTTGAATCAATATTCGGTCTAGAGTGAGACACATGTAATACATACAAGCCATATCCAGCTGTGACCACTGAACATCATTAACATCATTTAAGAAGGTAGTTATATATGTCTGGGGTTGGCAAGAGTTAGATTTACAGTGTAACATGTGAATGCAGAGAATAGAGACTATTATATATGTATTCATGTGAGAGCTATCCATGGTTATCATGAATAAAATTAATCAATGGCAAGGATAGAAATTCCCTGACAGAGGTTTCTGCACAATGACAATCCATGTTGAATAGTCGATACAGCTAGGATGGAGCCTACATGTATCCCTGGGTTGTTTTTACATGTATAATTCTCTGTCCTGTGCAGTCTGTAGCAGGAATAGTTTCCCTGTAGAGCACTAGAGGAAATTACAGAGTAGTAGAATGGTTCCGGACCTCTGACACAACAGCTTTACCACACAATACACAATGCACATGTCTGATAAGATACAGTGGCAGCCCTTGATATGTCTCCACCTGTCTGCCCACCATACTACCTCCTCCCATTACGGGTCCTCTAGCTGAATGGCTCTGGGGCATTCCACACTACTCCATTGTGGCCATAGACCCTTTATGGTGTGGAAATACGACCCCATTCCTATAGTATGACTGCATGTATTGTACTTCCTGTATAGCCTCAGCAGTGGGGTTAATCTCCAGCTTGGTACTTAAAAGCTGGTGTGTCAGCTAAAATTTGATGACTTTTTAATCATGCCATATTATTATTGCATATCCTATCCTATACATACTCCCTAAACTTCAAAAGAATTGGCAGAGCCTAAATCCATAAGGTTAACACATGTAGTGCAATCATTTTTGCTGTAGGTCAACACTAAAACTCCCTATGTTGTGGTACTGCATGGCTCAGTGCATTCTCTACCAGGCTAGTTTCCCCTCTACGCACCTGGGCGAGTGACTGAGTCAGTGAAGTGAATAGGCTTTATTGTTAACTATCTCGAATCATATATTTATAGACAAATATCTTGCAAATATTCGGTAAAGTTTATCAGCTAAGATTATATTAGAACCCATGGCACTCATTTTAAGGAAAAAGTTTGGTAAGTGTACTAGTTGATACACCATCTTTAACTGAATATCTACAAGGATAAAGTATACTATATATAGGCTACCACATGGGTGGCAGATAGAAGTACAATGTATAATGTGTATCCTTTCTCCCCATACGGTCACTAGTCACCCTCTCTATTGCAAAAGAGCAACAGTTTTCATCAATGCAATGGTGGCAAGTGACTCGCTGGTACTGCATTAGTGCCTCATGCCACCCCTTTGGAATTGTATTGGCCTCAGGATTAAAGGCATAACACTAAATCAATATGTACCAATATGCTGTCATTTAAAGGTTAAAAAGCAGATGATCCTATTTTATCGAAATTGCAAGATCAGAGACATAGGTACCTGTTTCATTGATTTCTATAATTGTTTTTATCAGCTGTATTCATCAATCATGAAGGGATTGCAGTCCATGTTGTTAACCCTCTGGATTGGAGATAATTCTTCTCACCCTGTGAAGAAAATGTTGGCTCGATCTTCAAAGAGGGCTTGTCCTTCCAAGGGATGTTATAGGAATCAGCTAATTTGTCTGTGACTATGATGTATCATTATATTAATCAGCAGTGACATATCAGATCAGCTACACACCGCCGTTCATAATAAATAAAATCAGCCAATTCTACCTCTCATTTGATCAGTATTTGGAATAGACACAAGGTTAAATTGGTTATAGAGAACATTAAAAAGGCTACTTCAGTATATCTTGAATATGATTACCAAATGAATTGTGTGACTGTTTTTGTAAGATATATATCATCAGTGAACTACAATAGTTATGTATCAGCACTGTGCTACAGATACTTTTCACCTCCCCCCTTCCACTCACAGATGGATGGCCTTGTAGACCAGCCCCACCCACACCTGACACACTAGACATCTCTGATGATCTCATCTCCATCAAGTTTCTGTCTGGTCTAGCTTCAACATCTAATCCTAACCACTAGCTAACTAGTACCAGTGTCCTCCCTGGCTACTCCACTAACCAGCAAAATCTTTTGCTTGTCATTTGACTGTGAGATTTAGCCCCAAGTTGAATTATAATTCATTGAGTAGACCCTCTCGATGTACTACCACTGCAACACCTACACCTCTAATAGGAGGCACAGATTGGATAGAGAATAGATGCATCCGCTGGATATATTCTTGGTACCATGGCCTATTGTATGGAGGTTCCCCATAGAGCACTTAAGGAAATTACATGCTAGTTGGCTGGTCTCAGCACTCTGATACAACAGCTTAATAACAACAATATTATATACTCACAGTACTTTTACGATTAGACATAGTGTCAGTCCCTGGTACATATACACCTGCCTGCCACACTGCTGCCTCCTCCCATCAATGGTTCCTTAGATGGATTTACACCATTCCCTGCCCTTTCATATTGGTTATAGATATCATGTGGTATGGAAATCAGATCCCATTCCCATGACAAGACTACATACTATTTCATGTAAAGCCTTACCGGGGGTGTAAATCTCCTGCTTTACACTCTAACCAGCAGTTTATGAGGATATAGGGGAGTGGGAGGTAATGGGGAAGCCACTGATATACTGTTATGTTTTGTGATTCAGTAGACCAAGAGGAATAAAGCAAATGTAGGCCTATATAATAAACTTATTTATTCATGAACCTTTCAAGATCGACACATATGGTAGCATAGTCCGTTTCTGATATTACTTAATTACCATGAACACACATTTGCACCTCATATATTTTTTGAATGAATGCTTTTGGTTGTAGTAGTTGTCCACAATCCGTGGTGTTTCACATGTGTTAGAGCCCAATATGGTTAAATCTGTGTCCATTTTTAGCCTGAATAAGTGTCTACATAAACTGGTAACAGCTTTAAGTAATTGTTCTGGACTCTCATGTTAGAGTCAGACAATGCTAGACTCTGGCAGTGCTGGACTCACATGTCAGAGTCTGACAATGCTGGACTCTAGAGTCTGGCAGTGCTGGACTCTCATGTCAGAGTCTGACAATGCTGGACTCTCATGTCAGAGTCTGGCAGTGATGGACTATCATGTTAGAGTGCTGGATTCTGGCCCTAAGGGTGCAGCATGCAGCCTGACACTCGCCCCTGTCTGGGTGTACATGACGACTTACCATGATGGTGACCACCCGCACTGTCCTTCCCTTCAAGGAGAACACGCTGTGACGGATGACTGTCTCATTGGCAGCAGTTGTATTCTCCCCTGTGAGCTTGTCCAGTCTGTCCTCGTAGTATTTCCATTCCTAGAGAGATTCCAAAAAGAAGTGACGTCAAATGTTTCGGATTGGTTTTGCTTTAAGCGGTGTATTACTATCATTGGTACACAACATATGTAGCAGCCACGTCGAAATTAGAATTCTTTCTACTCATCTACTGACTTTATTAAGAACTGTTTACTCTAAACGCAATGATAAATGTAAAATGATAAAATGAGAAGTTTTAAAGAAAAGATCATCTGTAAGGGGTACAAATAGTTCAGAATCAGCTTTCAGTGTGCGTTCTGTTAGTGCGCACATTCAGAATATGTTCTTATTTTCTCATGATTTGCAGCTATTCATTTTCTGAAAATGGGCAATCTAAAAGTGACAAACCTTTTTGAAATTTTCAATCTGCCTGTGATGTATAGATAATGACAATTCTTTTCGCCATCCAAGTTCATCAAATACAACTTTTCCTGTATTTCCTTCAAAAACAACCTGAAATATCAAAAAGGTATTCTCATGTTACCATTTATCTCGGTTAACAGTTATTGAAGGGAAAACGATTGAAATATTGCTACAAAAATCATATTGCATCTCCAAGACAACAGTTGGGTTTAAGAGCAATCATTTGACATGGGCTGATTATATAGTCCATATTAGTAATAAAGGTTTTAATCTTCCCACTCAAAATCAAATCTGTCCCACTGTAGAATGGCTGAAAATTACGAATGCATCTCCGAGGAAAGGGTTTCAATGAGTAATCATAGTATATGAAGGTCTAATGATTACTATCAACGGTAGGTTTTCATTTGCATTTTCAAAATTAAGTCTGTGCTACATGTAAGGTATAGACTGGAAATTTACAAATACCTTTGTAAGTTTTTCTGCTAATGATTGAGCAGAGATATGTATGGTTCTGGAAACAGCCACCATGGCATCCTCCAGGATGGCCTGATGCAGGGCGTCCACGCCTGGCAGGGTCCTATCCAGGGCTGACTCCTCCACGAGGTTAATGGTCGTTATGTTGGTGTACAGGTCGTCAAATACACCCGTCGTCGCATTCTGGGAGCCCCCCTACAATGGGCGAGAACACAGAGAGCTCATACACTTTTTTCACGAGTTATTTTGTATGCTATATGTATAGGGAAATTAATTATGGAAATTGTAAAAATATGAAATCTTGATACAGTTGTTTTCCATTTGGCTGAATTAAGGAGGAGAGGTCATCTGTACAAGAGGGTGTATGAGAGCAATCAACCTAAATCAACAGCCTCACTATTAAGTTAACTGTTACATCAGAGGGACAATTTCCATTTAGAATAGTATTCCCCCCTTGCCAGGTTGAGAAGCAGCCAGGACCTTGGCACAATATGTTTGCTACATACATCCTACTACTTATACAGTTAGTTCAGTAACATGTCTGCTACATTCTACTAGTTATACAGTTAGTTCAGTAACATGTCTGCTACATCCTACTAGTTATACAGTTAGTTCAGTAACATGTCTGCTACATCCGAGTCCTACTAGTTATACAGTTAGTTCAGTAACATGTTTGCTACATCCTACTAGTTATACAGTTAGTTCAGTAACATGTCTGCTACATCCGAGTCCTACTAGTTATCCAGTTAGTTCAGTAACATGTCTGCTACATCCTATTAGTTATACAGTTAGTTCAGTAACATGTCTGCTACATCCTACTAGTTATACAGTTAGTCCAGTAACATGTTTGCTACATCCTACTAGTTATACAGTTAGTTTAGAAACATGTCTGCTACATCCTACTAGTTATACAGTTAGTTCAGTAACATGTCTGCTACATCCTACTAGTTATACAGTTAGTTCAGTAACATGTCTGCTACATCCTACTAGCTATACAGTTAGTTCAGTAACATGTCTGCTACATCCTACTAGTTATACAGTTAGTTCAGTAACATGTTTGCTACATCCTACTAGTTATACAGTTAGTTCAGTAACATGTCTGCTACATCCTACTAGTTATACAGTTAGTTCAGTAACATGTCTGCTACATCCTACTAGCTATACAGTTAGTTCAGTAACATGTCTGCTACATCCTACTAGCTATACAGTTAGTTCAGTAACATGTCTGCTACATCCGAGTCCGACTAGTTATACAGTTAGTTCAGTAACATGTCTGCTACATCCGAGTCCTACTAGTTATACACTTAGTTCAGTAACATCTTTGCTACATCCTACTAGTTATACAGTTAGTTCAGTAACATGTCTGCTACATCCTACTAGTTATACAGTTAGTTCAGTAACATGTCTGCTACATCCGAGTCCTACTAGTTATACAGTTAGTTCAGTATCATGTCTGCTATATCCTACTTGTTATACAGTTAGTTCAGTAACATGTCTGCTACATCCGAGTCCTACTAGTTATACAGTTAGTTCAGTAACATGTCTGCTACATCCGAGTCCTACTAGTTATACAGTTAGTTCAGTATCATGTCTGCTACATCCTACTAGTTATACAGTTAGTTCAGTATCATGTCTGCTACATCCTACTAATTTATACAGTTAGTTCAGTAACATGTCTGCTACATCCGAGTCCTACTAGTTATCCAGTTAGTTCAGTAACATGTATGCTACATCCTACTAGTTATACAGTTAGTTCAGTAACATGTCTGCTACATCCTACAAGTTATACAGTTAGTTCAGTAACATGTCTGCTACATCCTACTAGTTATACAGTTAGTTCAGTAACATGTCTGCTATATCCTACAGTTCAGTGCCTTACCAGGTTGAGAAGCAGCCAGGACTGCGGCACGGCGACAATCCCCAACCTGCGGGCCTCCGTCAGCACCATTTGCAATGTGGAACTTCTCGTCATCACGAGAAACTCTGTGATCGCGCGTTGACGGAACTTGAGCAGCAGTTCCCTCGTGCCTTGTGGCGTCCTCGGCACGGGTACTACCCCAAACTTAAGGTCAAGGTCGATCTTACCGACCAGCTGGTTCAAAATGGCCGTGTCTGTAAAAAGAGGCAAATTAAGAATCACATGTGAAGACCACTACTGCTGGATTTAGACAATAATTATCAACAGTGACAGTAGTAGTGACAATGATAAACCCATCAGTTTTTAAAAACCTTTAAAAGTATTAACATTTCAACCGGGGATCTTCGCTAATACTATTTTTACATCCAAAGTTTGAGAAACGTGTTACCGTGCATTTCAGCAGTTTCAATTTCACATGCTAAGGGATATTCGGTGATACATATATACTATACATGGTATATTAGTTTTAATCGTATGCTGATTTTCGTGACCACACATCCGGTGTGCAAAAAATAATGGTCATTCCAAACAGAATAAATGGACACACAGTCAATGACTTAGCCTGTGTGGCGTCACCTTCCAATCACATCTAGATAGCTTATAGTTTATTCAATAAGTCAGCTATTTGTACATACGACACAAAGATTTCTCCAATTCTTGTAATAGGCCACCTTTTTAACCTACCTAGAGTTTGTTCATATATAACACTGACTTTCCGCCATCCCCGCACCCTTATAAGCTCCTCTATGGCTCTGCAAATAAAGGTGGGCTTGGGCATCATATAAAAGTTTGTCCCTGTGACGTCATTCTCCAGCATTGACGTGATGACGTAAGGTACGTCCAGCTTGACAGCTGCCATGTGGTAGAATTCATCATGACGTCCAACCACGACGTCAGCCTTGGCAGTCTCAAGGTCTTTATATGCTGAGAAAAAGAAGAGATGGTGCATTTTATCAACTTTGTATTTGCTTTTTGATAAATTCAATTTTAACTTTAAGACATAAATTTGAATGCAGGGGCCTGTCCTCTACATCATACGATCCAATACCAGCTATAGATATGGCGTAATTGTTCCCGTGAAGTAGGGAATGGTGTATGAATTTTTTATGGTAGGACCATTGTGCTGAATCTTCAAACAAAAACTTGATATTCAATACATTTGATCCTGAGGAATGTTTTGCTAATTTAATGCCACTGTTTATTCTGTATTTTTCTTAGACCAAGAAAAACTAGGTATGTTTCAGGTTACCCGACTCTACCTAGGATAACGGGGCCGACCCTAGAATTTTTTTATCCAAATTTGAAAAAAAATCATTTTAGGTAATTTTAGGGCTATATCAGAATCAATTTGATAGTCCACGAGTCAATGCCGTTGTTGGCGAGCCAGCGCCGAAGTTTGTGAGTCAACTTTTTGCTACTTTTCGGGCTTAATTAAAAGATTTTTTAATTTTTTAAATCCAACCTACCCTACCTAGATTTTCAGACTATGTAACCTGAAACATACCTTTTTTGGCCTTATATAATATAATGCATCTGTTTATTCTACAAAGGAAAAGAAGAAGCGTAGGACTGTGGTGCCACCAACCCACCTTCCTGTAGCATGTCGTAGCCTGTCTGCCCCTCCAGCTCCGACAGTTTACGGAGGAAGATCTGCCGCGCTGTGGGGGCAGGCCACCCGTCCACGATCTTCTCCAGGATCGGGAAGTCACTCGCAAACACACCTGCAAGCCAATTGAACGATAGGTATTATTTGCCCGTTAGGGACTGCATAGTGCTTTTGGCATTTTATCCTCATGATTCATGGCTACAGCCATGGTGAGAAAAACGCCAGTGCTACATCCATGCATCAGCCGAAGCTACGTGACAAGATGAAGGTGGGATAGGATGCAAATGAAGCCAGGGCTGCATGAATGCATCATGACGACAAAGGATGCGATACATTATTTTGATACCCTTAAAGTATTAAACTTATCAATCTCAGTGGGAGTTATATTTGGTAAACAAAGTTAAATTGTTCTTATAAATTGCTCTTAACAAGAGATCTGACCGGGGATCCAGAAATCTAGAGGTGGGTCTTCATCATAAATTCCCAGGCTCAATTGGCAATTTTCCATCTGTTCATTTATTCATTGTATACAGCAAAAGGCAATTGGCCGCAGGAAACCCCTTTACATAGACCCCACTAAACTGGCCAGAGCCTAAATCCCTGTTTGTGGGACCGGGATTGGTTGTACACAGCCCCAACCTGGATCTGGGCCAGCCGGCAGGAAATTAGGCAGGATTGCAGCTGCATCAGTCCCCATAGGGCCCCACTACTGGTGGGTCCACAGGCTTTAACGGGACAGTGTGTGGGACTGGTGGGTGGGCGTGTTGTGGCCTATGTATACCAGAAGGTAAGTTAGTATAAGACCCCTATCATCTTTCAGCATTATACGGCGCCACTCTTCCACGTGTTTTGAAGTTTTGTCTATTTTGAATGGTATAGGGCAGATTTGCCATGAGTCAAACATTTACCCTAAGAGGGACACTTGAATTTGTGTTTATTCAAGCATTCTAAGCTATTTGCTTTGTGAATAATTGTAAAATGTAAGTGTCATTCTTTCCAATAAAATAAAACACTATGAGTCTGAGTGTTAATACATAACTACCGGGTATGTGTCCGATTCGTGGAGAATCTAGTACAATCTACCTACACATTTAGACGGCACGACCTGTCTATGTACAAACACAATAGACAGTGGTGCTGTCTCATATTGAAAGATGGGTCTTTCACTGCGCTCAATAAAGTGAGCCAGCATCACCAAGACAGATATTTTTGGTGATATTGGCTAACTTAAATATCTACATTTCTCGTAGCTCCTGGTAAGTCACACATGCACCATCCACTCAACACGCTGACCTGTTCAAGCCTGTGGTTGGGTCTGTGAACGTCATTCTCTATAGCTAGTTTATCATCGGACATGCCTGTCACTGCCCACCCCACCCTCTACCCTCTGGGTGCATGTGGTTATATTGTGCTGGGTCAGATTCTACAGCATGTATGTCAGATTGATACCTATATAACATGTATGACAGCAGGGGTGAGCAGCTCTATGACATGCAGGGGTCAGGGGTCTGCTTCAGTCACTCCCTATGTTTACCAATGTATCCCTCTGCACTGAAAGCGTGAGGTATGGTAAACGCCGTCACTACTGGCGTCTTAAGGTGATTTTTTAGGTGATTCATAAGGAACCCTAACTCCAAAGATTTGTGTTGACCTTGAGCTGTCATAGGTGACAGCCAAAAGCCGTCCATTTGGTCACTCTTTTGGTCAAACTAAAACGTTAATATCTTCCTCGGTTGGCATTAATGCTAGGCCCTATGATAGTTACCCTAGATATTCGTCAATTTGTCTAATTGGATATAAGTCCATGAGCCCGTGAGATTTTCAGTACCAATTTTGGGACTAAGGGAGACCATTATTTTTGGATTGCCATATGTCTAAGGAGTTCAAATCACTTTCCTAGACATCTGAGTCGCATAGCTTAGCTTCAGAATCCTCAAATTACTAAGATGACTTTAATTTCATAATTATTACTTATTCAGTCAAAATAAATAGGAATTTAGGTTAAAAAATAAAAGGAATCTAATCTCCCATATCACAGATACTGCTCCTAGAAGGATTATAACTATACCTACCCCCCCTATATCCTACCCAAGGAATCCATTGGTCTCATTGGTTTGTTGCTATGATAGGTGGTTGCCTAGCAACAGCCATTCTATTTGTTTATTTGCTTAGCAACACACAATTCCTGGCTCCTCAGCTTAGTTTTGACCATACCTATCCCCCCTATATTGGACCCAAGGGATCCAATGGTCTCATTGGTTTGTTGCTATGATAAGTGGTTGCCTAGCAACGACCATTTTTTTTGTTTATTTGCTTAGCAACACACATTTCCTGGATCCTCAGCTTAGTTTTGACCATACCTATCCCCCCTATATTGGACCCGAGTGATGCAATGGTCTCATTGGTTTGTTGCTATGAAAAGTGGTTGCCTAGCAACGGCCATTTTTTTTGTTTATGTGCTTAGCAACACACATTTCCAGGATCCTCAGCTTAGTTTTGACCATACCTATCCCCCTATATTGGACCCAAGGAATCCATCAGTGTTATTGGTTAGTTGCTAGGACATTCAGTTGCCGAGCAACAGCTATCTTTTTTGTTTATTTGCTTAGCAACACATATTTCCTGGGCCCTTCTTGGTTTTAACCATACCTGTCCTTCATATATTGGACCCAAGAGATACATTCGTGTTTTTGGTTAGTTGCTAGGAAAGCTAGTTGCCCAGCAATGATCATACTTATGCCTATTTGCTTAGAAACACATGTTTGGAACCTGGTCCCAGCTCAGTTTTGACAATTTTCTCCCCCCTCCCCTGTATTGGTCGCCTAGCATCAGTTTTGTATTTTATATATTTGCTTTGCATATTATGCTCCCAGCTTCCCCAGATCAGTTATATCTAAATCTTCCACCTTGTACTAGACCCAAGAAATCCATTTGACTTATTGGTTTGCTTCTGGAACACCCCCATGCCCAATAAGTTGAAAACCAATCCATTTCTCAAGCAGCCATGCATGAGAGGGTTGACTGCCCTGGAGAGCTGACCACACTGGAGGGATTAAGTTTTTGTTAGTTAGTTTGTTGCCAGGAATTGAAAACATTGTAAGTCTGTACTAATGTTGTTTTTGAAAGTTTTGATTTCAGAGATGACTCTGAAAATGGTCTAGTAATCTAGTACATACTTGGAAGTCCCCCTTGTTGGAAAGTCACACATGCCCCCCTCCCCTACATGCCGGTTAGAACACAGGTAACATCCTTCCAAACAGAACTTGGGAATTGAATGTTTACAACTGTGGAGAATCTGGGGAGGTCACCATAACAAAAGAAAGACACAAGATATTCTCAAGAATTGTGAACATGTCCTATATATACAAAAAAAACCCACCATGGTTGGTATATTGATTGTAATGGTGTTGATCATTGCCGACATTGGCCAATATGCCCTTGCTACCATGGATGGCAATTGTCCCTCGCACCTACTTACTTTAGGGTGATTGTACAGGATGGGAAGGGGTGATAGTGTGGAATACATTTCCCCAAACTCTAGGTGTGGGTTATTTGAGGGTTCTTCTCTGGGATCACTCAGACCCCCAATGCAGGTTATAGGATTTCATCTAAAACAGGGTGTGGGTTATATGCAAATTGAGGGTAGTGTCCAGGAATTTATGGTAAATATTTTAGCAGGACTGTATCATGAGCAATTAAGGGTGTAAGGGTGCAGAGTGGAAGAGCCAGGTTGGTTGCATGGAAAATTCGACAGATGCCGAAGAGGTCGAGTAATGTATTTAAACACATAGCTTCAATATATGTCATATGCAGACATCAAATGCAGGCATGGATTCCAAAAAGATTTCCTCAGGAATCCTCAGGAAATACTGGGAATGACACTACAAAATTATGTCACATGAGGAAATGAATTGATAAAAGGGTGGAAATGTAGATAGTGGTCTGAGAATGCAGGTCAGGGCTTTGTTAAAGCAGGTTAGGGATCAGAAAAGGCAGGGTACAGTTTCGGGAAGGCAGATTAACCCTTTAAGGGCTTTCTAAAATACCCTTGAAAAACTGCTGCTGCCATAGGGGAGCAAGGGTACTGCCCTATGGCAGCAATACCACCAAATTACAGCTTCTGCTATGAAACAAATAATAAGAAAAATTGCACATTCCTGTGGCATAGGGCCAGTGGTAAGGCCCAAATTACATTTTTTCAAGGCTAGCAGCTAAAGGGTTAAGGGTCAGGGCGCAGATTAGGGCATTGGGAAGCCAATTTAAAGGTTAAAGAGGGCAGGTTAGGGCATTGGTAAGGCAGGTATATTGATGTACTGAGTAAACAATACATTTGGACATTATTTAACGCAGTATATTTACGTAATTCAGACATAAATATGATGTTCTTTGAAAGTTTAATAAATTGAGTGTGTTTACTGGGCAGCTGGCACCCTGGAGCAACACCTGAAATAAACTTTAAAAAGTGCTGCGCCGCAGGGCAACACAGTAAAAACACATTGCTGCCCAGATTTATCCCACACAGAAAATCTAGATGCCCCCGCTCGTAGTCTGAACTGGCTATCCCAGGTTAGTCTTAAGGACATTGGTCAGGCATGACCAAGTGCTATTTAAAAGTGACTGAGGCATAACAATGTATGACTAATGCCTTGCTCAAAAGGGACTCCCATGCCCCAGTACTGTGCAGAATACCTTCCTTCTAGGAATATCATGCCTTCATTACATCTTCACAAATTGTTGAATGGCAACAAACCAATAAGAGTAATGCATTCTGTGGGTCCAATATCTGGCTGACATTATGTATTTAATTATGTCAACCACATTGACAGGGAGAAGGTGAGAGTCAGCTGGACTCACATGCCACAATCAGGCATGTGCTGCCACAGTAATCTCATGTGAAAGTAGGTATGTAGCAACATAAAGGTACATCAAACAACATATGTCAGGGTTAATTCCAGAATCTCGATGTATATAGCTTCCAAATCCACAGGAATGGTGTCTTACACCCTACCATCATGCTCAATATTCCGAATGGAAGTTGAGACTTAGTGCAGGCTGCACTGAGTTCCGTTATCCCAGTACATGTCACTAATAATCTTATATCACTCTTCAGGTTCAACAAAATAATGAATATTTCAACAGATTTAGGTTCTATATACCAAGCTCTACCTGATGAAAGATGGAAAAGAAGTCAACCAATTATCCTAGCAATGAACTGATAATACTAATGGATTCTTCGGGTCCAATAAAGTGGGGGGATAAGTAGACAAAACTTAGCTGAGACCCAGGGAATGTGTGTTGCTAAGCAAATAAAGAAAAAAGGATAGCCGTTGCTAGGCAACCAACTGTCCTAGAAATAACTAATAATACCAATGGATTCCTTGGGTCGAATATAGGGAGGATAGGTATGGTCAAAACTGAGCTGGGTACACGGGAAATATGTGTTGCTTAGCATATAAACAAAATAATAGCTGTTGCTAGGCAACCAAATGTCCTAGCAACTAACAAATAACACTAATGTATTCCTTGGATCCAATATAGGGGGGATATGTATGGTCCAAACTGAGCTGAGCATCCAGGAAATGTGTGTTGCTAAGCAAATAAACAAAAATAATGGCTGTTGCTAGGCAACCAAATGTCCTAGCAACTAACCAATAACACTAATGTATTCCTTGGGTCCAATATAGGGGGTATAGGTATGGTCAAAACTAAGCTGAGGATCCAGGAAATGTGTCCTATACATTGTTTCAGAGCAGATTTGTATATTGGCTGAAAAATAACTATCATAAAGAGCCATCATTGAAAATGCGACAACTTTGGGTCGTCAACAAGACATGTATGCAGTGACGATGAATTTTTCAGTGCATGCCTCCACGAATAGGTCAATGGTTCTATCATTGCTCATCGATGAGGATTGATGTCATCGATTATATATGCCCACGCAGACAGAGTGGCCCCAATAGATCCACACTGACCGATTATATCAATTATATGAATGTACCCCGATTTCCGGTTTTAACCACGTCTTTATTTCCCTCATATTCTGCTTTTCGCCTGTATTTTTAAAAGTTTTTGCATTCTGGTAGCTTCTGTTTGTCACATTGTTTAGAGATGTGGAGACAGGAATACTTATAAGAAGTATCTTACTTATTCGGTTTTCAAATGTAGTAGCTTTCAACTAAATCTGGTACAGTTTTTACCATTATTATTTCGTTTCTGTGAACTTTTATGTTAGAAACCTTTATTTGAATAAAAATATTTTAACCATACTACAATCTTCAGTTTTTTTTTACTGTAATCAGGGTTTCAGTTCTGCATGGCTACAGTATTGCATTGTTTTTAAAGTTTGAGGTTTCCTGTTCTTAGCCTAGGCTTTAAGGGCCGTGTAAGGCTGTAATGCGCTACATCCTTTTTGACACGATGCGTTAATGCAGCTCAAGGGAGTATGTTGCCTCTTGCATGAATTATCGATAGGGTCAGCATAATGCATGAATGCATCTATGGTCAGTAGATTAGTCATTCATACATGGTAACCAAAAAAGGAACATAGCACATGAAAACAACATGCGTCATTTAAAGGTTTAAGAGTCCAAACCACAATTAAAATCATCTCACGCATGCCCTAGTCATTACTGTACCCATTTTACCCAGCATTTCTTGGTAAAAGCCACTTTTCAAAATCAGGTCGAGCACAAGTGTAGTGCAATTTAAGGACTTTTTCTTCTTCACAAGATTATGGGAATCGCTATTAGCAGAACTTAACGGACCATCGGTGAACAATGCTTTGCCCGACCTTAGTAGTGAAATCTTCTTCACTGCGCCATTTACCAATTCACATAATTTGCATCGATGAAACCAATAAGTAATTATAAATATCTCAATAAGCTCAATTTATACATCGACGTAGATCGATTCAGGTGTTAAGGAATAATTACAATACTATATTTTGCTTTACAAAATTCCCCTAGGCGTAATAGTACAATGAAAGTAAAAACGTATAATGAAGCCAAATAGGCTGTTCCTTGTTTAAACCAATGGCCCTGCCGTTTTCCCTCTATAATCCCTGCTGTGGTAGAGATCTATGCACTCTAGCGTCTGCTATTCAACATCAATATCTTTCTGCACAGGAGAATACATTACGGCAGGGTATAAATGCCACATCTATATGTAACTGCCACATCCAGCTGCCAGATTTAAAGTTAAATGTGTGACGTGATCTGCGAATAGGGAGCTTAGTGTAGGGTGCACAAAGGTCCCTTTTCCAGTACACGTCACATATATGAAAGGTGGTACAGTATGTGATTTATTCCACTTTTAGTAGCATAGAATGGGTGTTTGCTATGGCGTTATAGCCCATCGGGCACACATGGTATCTGGTTTGGATATAATATAATACATTAGAACGCAGTGAAATTGCTTCATTTCCAGAACGATAAGATAGTAGTCTGATAGTACTAGTGCTGGGGGCTGAGCAACTGGTACCATGGAGACTACTAAATAGGAAGGTTGTCTACTTAAGATCTTTCGCTAAGATCCTGAAGCAGCAACTCCTACATATAGAGAGGCCATATCACCACCTAGATCACTCTGTATAATGTGCTCAAACTGCACGACATGTAGGACCTTACTGAATGTATCTAAATTCCTATCACAAATTGCCATGGTAAAATGGGGCAATGTGTGACAGACTTTTTTAATTTCTTATTACAATGAGGCAGCAAAAGATACTGCGCATTACACCACTCTGATGTTTTCCCCTCACCACGTACGTCATAGAAATCAGGTCTCGAGCAAAGCCTAATTTCTTTTGCTAATCTTTTATGAAAACATGATAAAAGAATTGATAAATTTTGGCAAATTTTACTACAGTATGATCATATATCATCCTATACATTTTAAACCACAGGTAAGAAAAAGAAGAAGAAAAAAAGCCTCCCTCGTCATATTTTTCAGTTCTTGGTAATGAGAAACCTTTTTTCTGCGTGGCATCTACTGACCATACATTATAGGCAAAGCGCTACACTGTGCGAATCGAAGATCTAGGGAGAATGTACATTTTCAAAAGATCTTTTGAATGAGAAGGAAATTAACCTCTAAACCATTCAAATGCCATTGAAACATTTTATAACCGCACTGCGGTGGGAGCTTATTACGTCGAAAACGGTATGCAGTGTGTAGATTAATATAACGTGTTTCTCATTCACACTAGAGATTGTATTAACATTAGCTTATGTCAGATATATCAGAGTATTGAGATGAGTGTTTGCATCATAGTCAGCACCAGGCATTATATTTTAGAAAGAAATTTATTGGCCAGATTATCTGCCAGACTCTGGGGTACTTTATCATCATGATTATTCCTGATTACATCATTGTTTATGTATGTATGAGTGGCATATATTGACTTATTATATGTATCTACATGATGAAAACACTACAGACAAACAAGGTGATATTTACCACAGCTAACATCATAAATATGGAGTAAACACACAGAGACTCATAATTCTTCATGAGAGCTGAGGGAAGTATTGTTATTTGACCATTATAATGTATATCAGTAAACACACTGTAGATAGATAAACTGCTTGACAGGCTTCGTGTTATTTCCAGACTAATTTAGCAGAATATGTTTGTCTTTGTGAATTTTAGGTGAAAAACATATATATCTAAATACAAATACACGAACAAATGCGTTTCTACATTTTTGTCATATTGAATTTTAAAAACCCATCAAATCAACGTTGATTGAATAACCACGACCATCAACATTGCAAACAGTACTGATTGTTTGTGTATGTGTATACATGTGACACTTGGATGGATCAGTGGACTAAGTTGTTAGTGATTTCATGTTGATTCAGCATAATCCGCTTTAATAGAACGTAAAGTGGTAATATGGTATTCCACCCCACAGGTGAACCCCTCTAGTACCTTGGCACTACAGTTTACATTGCCTTGGTAAGTGATTATATTTCATCTGGCGACAAAATCTTTAGATGAGGCAGAAAAGAAAGCTGTGTTTCAGGTAATTATGCTTAGAAAAATAAAGAATTTTGGTTTGAAGTCAGCAACTTGGAAATTGCTATTTCAACATTGATGCAATTTCTTAAAAATGGCGAAAAATATCCATTTTACTTTCCTAAAATGTTTAGGTTGGCCCCTATTTTGCGAAGCTATGTCGGGTTACCTGAGACACACTAGTTTTTCATTGGCCCAAGCAGAAAATTGATGCGCACGTTGAGAGTTGTAATTATACAATCCGCAGAACGACATGTTCAGCGGCCATCAGTAAATTTCAGAAAGTGCACCTTTCACCCCCGGCACGAGTTAGCATCAGGACTTGGAAATGCGTGAAGCTAGTCTATATGCAAATAGTGTACGCAACTTGGTATTACTCTATAAACTCCCAATTTACAGTTGCAAATGTTGAAGTATGTACCCGGGTAATTCAAGTATGTATTTGGTATTTACCGGAATGCCTACAGCACCACCAATAAATGCTGTAATTAAAAAAATAAGTTTTCATATTATAAGTATTTATAAGGCCAGCCTCCACTTTAGTCCAAACTCACAGATAAAAAATGCTGCGATCAGGAAAGCCTTTTGTTCTGAGTTCTTTTGTGCATGTATCTTACATGAATTTTAAATTGTTCAAGCTGATATCACTAGATTTCGCCGTCATGAAGCTATTTTTGATTGGGGATCAAAAGCAGCTCTTTTAAATAGTGACAATACCTAGACCCCCCATGGACGCCGTTAGAAGCACTATCCCAAGATAAGATATGGGGACTCTATGCAAGGCCTCTACCGCCACCAGACTCGTGATAACCAGTTGGCAAGTGGACGGCTTTACCTCACTGAGAATCACATCCCTCACATGTGACTAACGGCAGCAGCAGCCCAGCCAGTATCAGGGGGTAAGCTGGGCCACCAGCCCCCACACTCCATAGAAAAGGCCACACACACCTGCGTTACCGCCTCTCAAAAATATCCATTCCCACTGATCTTGGGCGAGAAAATGGGCCCCTTTGCATAAAATAACGTTGACATTTGATGTCCCCCCCTTTCCTTTTTTTTTGAACCAGAGGCTGACATTTATTTTCTCATCTCAATAAATGAGTGCATAATTGCTGCATAATAATTAAGCAATATTATCTGATATTTGACGGCCATTAGGAAAGATTTAGATTTAGATTTAGAGCGAGTTCATCTTCTCTTAATTCTAATTACATGCACAGATGACAATATTGTTTTTATTCTGTGTAAACATTACATAGGGACTCGTTTCAGAATCAAAGATGCCTTAGAGAACGCATGTGTGTGTACTAGAGATCATTCAGAGTGCAGGGATGTGGACTGAGCCGCTCAGTGAGTGAGTACCTCTACAGCAGCCACAGACTGATATACACCAGCTCTAGTCTAACCAGAGATTGATAGACAGCGGCCTTCTCTGGCCATAGATCGGAATGCATTAGCAGTGGCCTATACAACCCATTGCTGATACACTATAGGAGCTATAAGTTTTCCATTACTTACTTTGTCCTATTTGTCATTATATTTAAATATTCAGGAATCATATGTTGAGAGTAACTCTAGAATCTTGTGAAATCTTGAGATCTTTACTCTTTTCATTTTAATTGACTGCAGGGGTCCGAATAGGAAGTGAACAAACTTTGTCAGCATTCAAACTGAATTCATTTAGCTGACACAGCTGATTCATAAATGATAAAGCAATCAACGAATCTGTATCCACGAAAGGCAAAAGGATACCCCCTAATACGTCTAACCCCACCCAATCTGGAAAAGCTGCATTGCATATTTTACCAAGGTATGGGAGTCGATTATCAGATTACATTTGGTATTCCAAACCATCAAAGGTTTATTGGTTACCAGATATTTATCCTGCTTACTCCTGCATGCCTACTTGGTTAAAAAAATCGAATAACCCGTGAAAGGTAAACCGATCAAACTTTAAACCGATCAGTTGTGGGAGTCAAGCAGAATATTACATTTCCCATTTCAAGCAATCAAAGGATTATTCGGTAACTGACCTCCACACAGAAAGTACTGTGTGCAATAGGAGGTAATTCGCCGGTCCTGCTGAGCAGGGTGTTCTGATTATTGTTCAGTTTATTGCAGTGCTTCAGCATTCCAGGTAATCAGAAAGACATCATTGAAATATTCATTGCCATGTAAAACGACACCATATCCATGCATTCTTTAATTGCCATCTAAAAAGGCTATTTATAAAACAGAGAGGAAGAGTATACTCTGTCGCCTCGTAGGCCTAAGCAAAACAACATAAAACAGACATAAAAACATTGCCTGTGGAAGTCCACAACGGATATACTTATTGTACTGCAGGCTGAAATGACTTTCTACTTTTAATATTGAGCATCGTATAGCAATAGTGTCGACCCTTCAGGTGTTGAATGGACAAATGTTAAATAACTCACAACTTGAAATTGTTTAAAACTGCTGCATGGAGGGAATGTGTTCTGGAAGTTATTTCTCATGCACAGGGCATGGCCACTGACTCCTATTCCATGGCTATGATAATTCGGCCATTATACATATATGCATAACTAGTAATACTTAGGTTGAAGTATGAAACTCTACTGCTTAGTAGCTCCTACTGACAGGCATTGCACACTTCTCATCTCTGATTACAACTCAAAGTTAGTGTGACATTAGATATTAGAGATGGGAGATCACATGAAATTGCAATGTTGAATAGAGACTGCTCAGTATCTATTTTGGACCTGCCATCACAGGACGAATGATCCACGTGGGAAGTTTAGACAGTCAATTTGCAATAGTCCTCGTCTTTACAGAGCCCCAATTCAATCCTACTGATATTAACAAGATACTAGTAATTTATCAGCAACCAGCAATATGTTCTGCTTTTTATATTTTTACTACTGTATCTATAACTGTGGATGCCTGTTATGGGTCCTGCTATTCAGCTTGGAATTAGAGTTCCTGATGATGGAGGCTATTTAATGGCTGTTACTCATCTTTTCAAAGGTTTTCCCTGGTTGCGTTTTGACCATCAGATCTACTATAATCACGGTTAAAGATGGTGTATCAGCTAATACACTTCCGAAACTTTTTCCTTAAAAGGAATGCCATGGGTTCCATTATCATTTTAGCTAATACACAGTATCCAATATTTGCAAGATATTTGTATATTAATACATGATTTTAGATAGTTAACAATATAGCCTATTCACCTCACTGACTCAGTCACTCCCCCAGGTGAGTACAGGGTAAACTAGCCTGGTAGAGAATGCACTGAGCCATGCAGTACCACAACACAGGGAGTTTTAGTGTCGACCTACAGTAAAAATGATTGCACTAAATATGTTTATTTGATAGATTTAGATATATCCCATCCCTTTAAAAGTAAGGGAGTATCTATAGCATTGGATATACAATAGTATTATGGCATCAATAGAAAATTGACGCATTTTAGGTGACAACCCATCTTTAACACAGGTGCAGCCCACTCACAAATTCAGCTTATTCCTGTAGCACATGTCTATAGCTGGTATAAATGTGCTCCTGTCGCCTGACTCTAGGCTATGAATGCACCCTTCTAAAGGAGATGGGTGTGTCTCATGTCCTGTATTCAGGGGTACAACACTGAAACCCTAGCTGGGTCATATATGTTCACTCTTGACCACCTTTGGTGACTTTGGATTGTCACTGGGTGCTCATGGCCTGGAGACCACCTATTAAAGGTGTTCACTGTGACTACATCCATGTCCTACTCACTGCACTGAGGTTACATGATGATATTTGTGATTTTAACTAATACAAACAATGGTAAATTCGTAAAGTGGTCATTGTGAGCACCCTCGGCGATCACATATGAGCACCATGTGAGCACCAGGGTACTCTCCCTAGGGCATCATCACCGTAAACACTTTAGACCACCATTGAGTTCTAAGTGTACAACAACAAACCTCACTTTCACTTTAGACACAAACCTCAGTACACCCTCTTTAAAGATGGTGTATCAGCTAATAAACTTCCCAAACCTTTTCCTTAAAAGGGATGCCATGGGTTCTATTATCATTTTAGCTAATACACAGTATCCAATATTTGCAAGATATTTGTCTATAAATACATGATTTGAGATAGTTAACAATATAGCCTATTCACCTCACTGACTCAGTCACTCCCCCAGGTGAGTACAAGGGAAACTAGCCTGGTAGAGAAAGCACTGAGCCATGCAGTATAAACACATAGGGAGTTTTAGTGTCGACCTATAGTAAAGATTAAGACACTGCTTGTGCTAATTTCATATGTTTAGATAATGCCAATCAGCTTATAAGTTGGGGAATATGTATAGAACATGATATACAATAGAAATATGATAAATCTAAAAAATCTCCAAACATTTAGCTGACACACCATCTTTAACCATAGCTTTTTAGACTCTTAGAACCTCTAAAATCTGTGCTTTAACCATATCCGTGTGCAGATGGGTAATCAAAAAATCAAGGAGAAATTATGTTCCTATATTCTCAAGAAGGAAATCTAGGAATTAAAACACAAGGAATACAACTGGATAGATTTGCAACGTGCATTACAGGTAATGTTTTAAGAATGCAGCGAAACTATTGGATGCCTAGAGAATACTTAGGCCAAAGAAAGAAGGTGTGTTTTTCTTCAGATGACATGGTCTAAAAATTCTACCCAAAAAGCACCCTAAAATTGACTCACAAACTTGCTGACATTAGCGACCCTAAGATGTCTAGGGTCGGCTCTGTTTTGCTAGGTAGGGTCGGGTAACCTAAAACATACATTTAAAAAAAGATTTGGGATCATGAGAGGTGTGATGAAAAAGAGCTGTTAGCAGGTTAGATGGCGGATGTTGAACCAGAGCTGTGGCAGTCTAAACAACACGAATATCACTCATAAAGGCTAGTACCTCCAGAACCTAGTAATCCCGTACCATCCTAGATATAAGCGTTATGTCTATTTACCTTTGGTCTAGCCAAAGACGGAAGCCTTTGTGGGTGTTTTATGTGGGTGGCAGGTCTTATTATACTGCTGAGGCGTGCTGTTTGTGCAAAGATTGGGAAATTGCATCAACAGCAATGGTCCTCTGAATGATCCCAAGATTGCCTGTTCTCCTACTTAAGATAGAACCTGCCTTGTGTGCTGAGGGAGTCACTTGTTTACTGGAGCCCCTTTATCTCACAGGTTCACCTGCACACAGAGTACTTCACTTCCACTATTCTCTGAGAATTCCCATACTAATACAGAGACATGCCTTGTTCTATAAGATTGGTAATATTGGATGATATTGCACATAGCCATCTGCACCCCTACACTTTTGTACTTAATACCTAAGTATATGAGCTATACAAAGCCACATGTCTGCACTTCATGCAATGGTGGATGTGACAGTGTGGTGGTGTTATGTTTGAGAGCCTGTGTAAATGTTATCACCTTCACCATAACCAGATCATTGGGCACTACCTCCCCTAATGATTATGTGAGTTACTTCAAGTTATGGACCTATAGCTCTTTACATAGTTCATAGTAGCGTGGGCTGTTGCCCCTAAGCAACTACATACTATTGGTTGTCTGTGCATACCAATGTAAACAGAGTAGTACAGCTATGACTATTTTGGTAGCGGATCTGTTTTTTTTAATCTCGATCAAAATGTCTGGCACATTATCTGTCCTGGAGCTCATATTGTGATTTCAGATAGCATCATCTTTTGGTTGCCTCCAGGATAACTGATCATGGGGATTATGAACACGGGGTATCCTTACATCCAAGGAGCTAAGCAGTATAACTAATCAAACTGATACACCCACCTTCCTCAAGTGTCGGTGTCAAGCCCTGAGATGCAAGCAAATACATGCAATCAAGCTGTCACGAAACATTGCTATGAGGAATATGTTCTTTTGTTGATAATGAATGTATCACACAAGTATCACACATTTATCATCATCTTTGCCCGACGCACATATCATACAGCATTAAAGGGTATTCTGTATCTGATACATCAACATATATATATACACAGTATAGACCTATACCCGTATAAACCCAGGGCGGGGGGGCGTGGCATCGAACCGCTGGAGGTAGTTCCTCCAGCCCTCCTGGGGGGCGCCAGCGGCGCCCTAGGAGTTCCAGCGGCCACCGGGAGGTGGCGCCCCGGAGTGACGTCATCCCCGGGCGTGACGTCACCAGCCGCGACGTCGCCTAGCGACTGTTCTATCTGTTGTACGAGGACTAGAAAAGGGCACATCCTTTGAACGGTGGTCAGTCGGCCGGTCAATCTCCTTGTGTACACATCTCCCGCAGAATTTTCAAATTTTTCCCGAGGCTTTTCCCGAGGTTTACTTGAGTTACCAAGCTACCGAGGGCGTCTAGAAGTTACAATGGGTCGTGTGAAGAAAACCCCCAAGAAGTCGGGCCGGCCGGCCGAGGCTGAAGAAGATGTGGGCGGGGCAGCCCAAACGAGGGATCTTCTCGAGAGGACGAGGGCAGCTGTCGCAGAATCCGAGGGCAGATTGGCGAGGGTGGAAGGAGGTTTCTCCCGGTTGGTGTCGATGGTGGAGAAGGTCCAGGAGTCGGTAGAGAAGAGTCTCGAGGGCGGCAGGGTTCCCGAGGGCTCGACCAGTCGCCAGAGCAGGCCCAGGAGGAGGCGTCAAGAAACTCCACCAAGGTCTGAGAGGGACTCATCTGACGACTCGAGGGCTTCGCCAAGACCCGAGGGCGCTCGTCGCAAGAGATCCAGAACAAGATCCAAGTCAAGTAAGCATTCTGAATTTGCCCAGAAGAATTTTCTCGAGAGGGGGGTCAGAATTGATTCCCTCGAGGCCCTATTGCTTGTAAATGTCAGAACCGTTCTAATCATGTTGAAACAAGGTATTGATGTTGAGGGATTGCTAGCTCACATGGAACTCATTTGTGAGAAAGCCCTGACCAAAGTATACAGGGTCAGTTCCCTGATCTCATATGACAAGTCTGTAAGGGGTAGGGCGGATGAGGGAGGCCCAGAAGTTTTTGGGCAGGTATCAAATAGTGACGTGTTAAGGTACTTCTCATATGATAGCACTATCATTTCTTCCAGGGGGGGAAAGAGTACTAAGGTTACCTCATCCAGGGGAGCTGAAAGGAGACCCTGTTTCAGCTACAATAAGGCCCAGGGATGCGATTTCCAGGGGTGCAAGTATCAACATGTGTGTATGTTTTGTCGTAGCTTAACCCATGGCTCAGCAGCATGTAACATGTCTAACCCTAAAACTGATAAGTAGGGTAATAAGGGTAGGCCTAGTCTGGAAGGTGTCGTATGTAGTTCCAGCGAGGCTATTACCCATGATTTGTATGGCTATGACAACCCTCCCTTCTCTCTTAACCCTAATTGTCAGGAATTTGTCCCTAGGGGGGGGGAGGGTTATTCAATCGTCCAGCCAACTAGAGGTATCAGACACCATGTATAAAGTATGCCCTGTTTCACTTTTGAATCCTATGTGTGAGGAGTTCATTCCAGGGAAGAGTTGGAGCACTGGTGAGGTTTCTCACCCGGGTGGTGGCTTAGCATTGAACCCTATGGCAGTGTCGGGGCTGGATCCAACCTGTCCACCCTTCACGCCGGGGGCAGTAGCACATGAGTGTGGAGTTGCCAGCTTAAATCAGGCGACTGAGTTTTCACCCAGGGGAAGGGTTCTTCTATTTACCATTGATGGTAGCCGTGATATAGGGGATGTTAGAGTCTTTAGTGATTGCTTAAATGGTACTTGTGACTGTACTTATTATATTGGCTCTGAAATTACCCAATTAAAACCCTGTAGGTTCGCTGCCTTTATCTCAGGCAGCGGTAATGTTTTTCCTGGTAAACCCTTGGATGCTGAATACATCTGGGAGGGGTTAATAGGGGTTTTAAAATTGTTGATGAAAATTGTGATACGGAGTACTCCTGTAGCAACTATAAAACTATTTTGGAACCGCAATTTTATTCTGAAATGTGTGATATAATCCGTCAGGAGGTTGTAGATGGGTATGTAACAAAGGTTACTCACCCTCCTAGGTGTGTTCATGCTATGGGGGGGGGTTGAGAAATCAAATGGTAAGCTTAGACCCATCACTGACTGCTCCATGCCTGCTGGTAAGGCGATAAATAACTTTATGTATACCACATATGAGCCTTTTTCTTATAATTCAGTTTATACAGTAGTGGACCAGTTGGATCAAGGCATGTTTATGTCAGTGGTGGATTTGAAGTCCGCCTATAGGTCGGTAGGGGTATATGCTCCACATGCTGAGTACCAGGGGTTCGCTTGGGATTTGGGCAAGGGTAGAGAATACTATATAAACAACAGGTTGAGCTTTGGCCTCAGGTGCGCTCCTAATATTTTTAATGCCCTATCTAATTTCATTGTTAAGGTTGCAAAATCTTATGGGGTAGAGAAGGTGGTTAACTACCTTGACGACTTCATTGTATTGGCGAGGTCAGAGGCCGAGTGTTTGCGCCAGAGGAATGTATTAATTGAAGTAATGGAGTTTCTGGGTTTTGGTATATCCTACGGCAAGGTTACCGCCCCCAGTCAAAGGACTGTGTTCTTAGGTATCACTATTGACTCTGCGGCTATGGAGCTCTCCCTACCCCCGGAAAAAATTGTTAAATTAAAGGAAGCCCTCGACGAATGCTTAGGTATGCAATATGTACATAAGAAAAGGTTGCAAAAAATAGGGGGGTTAATGTCCTTCTGCTCTCAGGTTGTAAGGGGAGGTAGGACCTTTAGCCGCAGGTTATACGATCTATGTGCTAAGGCAAGAACAGGTAGAGCTATTTTCCTTTCTCAGGCTACTAAAGACGATCTTCTATGGTGGAGACAGTTTTGTGATGTTTTCAATTGTCGTGCCCTATTCAGGAGAAAGCTGGTGGACCTACCCATGGTATCAGACGCATCTAAGAGGGGTTTCGGCGCCTGGATGGGATCTGATTATTTTTACGGTTGTTGGGAAGGCTTTGGGGTTAGGGATATTAGTCCGCTGCATGAGGAGGCTGCCCCAGAGATGGACGGTATTCGGGTACATAGAGGTAACATTAATGTATATGAACTATGGCCTGTTCTAGTTGGTCTTAAGAGGTGGGGTGCTGCTTTTAAAAATAAGAAAATTAATATAGTGACGGACAATATGCAAGTCCTGGCAATGGTTAATACCGGTAGAAGTAAAAATAAGCTATGTATGGATTGGTTGAGAGAGCTGTTTTGGACTTGTTTTATTTTTAATATCGAGTTGCACGCTACCTATATAAGGTCTAAGGATAATGTTCTGGCGGATGACTTGTCGAGGTTACCTTATAAGGGGGTGGTTGACAGGTGTGCTAAGAATTTAGTTATTTACGGTATGTCTGATTCCCTTTTACAGCAGTGAGACTTCAGGCGCTGCGGACAGCTCAGTGGATCCTGGCTGACCATGGTGTTGCCCCTACTACTAAGGCGACTCGTCTAGCGCAGTCTAAAAGGTATATAAAGTTCTGCAAGAAGTTTTCTCTCCAGCCCTACCCCAGTTCTGCCAGCCAAGCATGTCTTTACGCTACCTACCTGGACACTGTAGAGTTTGCCCCCGTTTCTATTAGGAATTATCTGTCGGGTCTATGGTACCACCAAAAAATGCTGGGTTTTCCAGATTTTGCTGAGGATTTTATATTAAAGCAAACTTTAAATGGTATCGAGAGGAAGTATGACCCCTTGAAGAGGGTCACTAGGTACCCCTTTTCCCCGGCTGACTTATTGAGAATTTATTACTTGTTAGATATGTCTGATCCTAATGATATTTTGTTCTGGGTTGCAGTCCTGATTGGGTACAGATGCCTTCTGCGAGCCTGCCACCTGACAGCTTCCCAGCACAGTATTGGCGTGAAGCATTTAATAAGATCGGAAGGGTATATCCGTATTAAAATTGTTACAAGTAAGACTGATCAGTTTGGCAGAGAGGATTTGTATGTTTATCTACAGGACATGCCCGGTACACCTTGGTGTGTGCGCCCTTTACTTGACCAGTTGTTGGTGGGCGCCAATCCAGGGGACCCCCTGTTATGCCACAGGGTGGGTAATACTGTTTTTCCTTTTACTTATGATGAATTATATTCCAGAATCAAGTATTTCGCATTGGTTTTAAGCTTACCGGTTGATAGAGTGTCCACCCATTCCCTCAGACATGGTGGCAGTACCATGTTACAGGACCTTGGTATGCCTGTTCAATCTATAATGAGGAAGGGCAATTGGCGCTCAGCGGCTGTGCGGCGGTACCTACATCAATCTGTTTCAGAGTTGGCTGTGTTGGAGCAGGTCCCCTGTACTTATCTAGCTTCTTTGTAATCCTTCGGATTAATGTTCCATTGTGTGTGGAGGTTGTTGTTTGGCTGATATTTAGGTACTATATATTTCCACCACACTAATGTCTCGTGTCTTCTCTTTTATTAATATTATATCAATTATATTAATAACCTATATACCGGTAACTTATTAATATGGGGATATCCCTAAGTTTCCATGGTAACTTATCTTTCTATTATATAAGCCTAGCCCGAGTGCTGGCAGTAGTCTATATATTATTGTTGTGTGTTCTAATAATATATTCCACCCCCCCTAACCCTTTATACACAGTATAGACCTATACCCGTATAAACCCAGGGCGGGGGGGCGTGGCATCGAACCGCTGGAGGTAGTTCCTCCAGCCCTCCTGGGGGGCGCCAGCGGCGCCCTAGGAGTTCCAGCGGCCGCCGGGAGGTGGCGCCCCGGAGTGACGTCATCCCCGGGCGTGACGTCACCAGCCGCGACGTTGCCTAGCGACTGTTCCATCTGTTGTACGGGGACTACAAAAGGGCACATCCTTTGAACGGTGGTCAGTCGGCCGGTCAATCTCCTTGTGTACACATCTCCCGCAGAATTTTCAAATTTTTAATTTTTGGGGTAAAGTCTGCTAATATTGAATTATTGGGATATTTATGATATTTATGATATTTGTGATATTTATGATATTTGTGATTGATGTTCATATTTATTATTGTATAATACTATTCACTTGTCATCTAAGCTGCTGTGTCTGTTTAGACCTGTGTTAGGCGCTAAAGAATTCTGTTATTGCAATACAGGACCCTGGATTGTCCTAATTTGCTGTGTTATTTATGGTTATTGTGGTTATTGGTTATTGTCACTAAAAAGATGAGTGTGACTGCTATTTGTAACTGTGATAGTACTTCAGTGTTAATAAAAATATAGGCTGATATTTAGGTACTATATATTTCCACCACACTAATGTCTCGTGTCTTCTCTTATATTAATATTATATTAATTATATTAATAACCTATATACCGGTAACTTATTAATATGGGGATATCCCTAAGTTTCCATGGTAACTTATCTTTCTATTATATAAGCCTAGCCCGAGTGCTGGCAGTAGTCTATATATTATTGTTGTGTGTTCTAATAATATATTCCACCCCCCCTAACCCTTTATACACAGTATAGACCTATACCCGTATAAACCCAGGGCGGGAGGGCGTGGCATCTAACCGCTGGAGGTAGTTCCTCCAGCCCTCCTGGGGGGCGCCAGCGGCGCCCTAGGAGTTCCAGCGGCCGCCGGGAGGTGGCGCCCCGGAGTGACGTCATCCCCGGGCGTGACGTCACCAGCCGCGACGTTGCCTAGCGACTGTTCTATCTGTTGTACGAGGACTAGAAAAGGGCACATCCTTTGAACGGTGGTCAGTCGGCCGGTCAATCTCCTTGTGTACACATCTCCCGCAGAATTTTCAAATTTTTAATTTTTGGGGTAAAGTTTTTCTGCTAATATTGAATTATTGGGATATTTATGATATTTATGATATTTGTGATATTTATGATATTTGTGATTGATGTTCATATTTATTATTGTATAATACTATTCACTTGTCATCTTAGCTGCTGTGTCTGTTTAGACCTTTGTTAGGCGCTAAAGAATTCTGTTATTGCGATACAGGACCCTGGATTGTCCTAATTTGCTGTGTTATTTATGGTTATTGTGGTTATTGGTTATTGTCACTAAAAAGATGAGTGTGACTGCTATTTGTAACTGTGATAGTACTTCAGTGTTAATAAAAATATAGGCTGATATTTAGGTACTATATATTTCCACCACACTAATGTCTCGTGTCTTCTCTTATATTAATATTATATTAATTATATTAATAACCTATATACCGGTAACTTATTAATATGGGGATATCCCTAAGTTTCCATGGTAACTTATCTTTCTATTATATAAGCCTAGCCCGAGTGCTGGCAGTAGTCTATATATTATTGTTGTGTGTTCTAATAATATATTCCACCCCCCCTAACCCTTTATATATATATATATATATATATATATATATATATATATATATTTATACGAGTTTTCTACCTCACCATATGTGTCGGTCGTAGTTGTTTGGACAATATGTTAATAATGGTGTGAGTTGCCCTAGATTGTCATCTCCTCTGTTGGTCTAAAGGTTGAAATTTATCATATTTGTACAGTAGAACACTATACTTGTTTGACAAGAGGTTTCACCATCATGGTAAAACGTTTGTGTGTTACTTACCATATGGTCAAATTAAGTATCCAGGTATTATATCCTATTCTATTGCCACCTACATGCATGGCTAAAGAGGTTCCATGTTGGGTTTGGGAGTAGAGCAGAATGAATGAAGCCATTAAAGATGTATTTGCCTACGCACCTCACTACAGGAATATATGCAATGGTAGATAATTGTACCTCTGTTCTGCACACTAGGCTATTCAGATATTCCAAATTCATATGAAATGTTAATTGCACCGCTCAGGCCTTTCGTACAATTAAAATGGTTATTGATAATCATGAATACTTTAATTGCCATTGTAAAAAGTCTATACATACAAAAAAATGTGCATATTGAGCCTTGTGGGTGGAAGCAATAATAAATACTAGGGCCGTACTGAAAGGTCATCAGGAAATACAAGTTTAATAACTGCAGGCGGACTGACTTCCTGTATTTAATGCTGAGTGTTGAATGTCGGCAGTACCAGACCTTCAATTTGAACTTTAAGTGCGCTGCATGGACAAATGTTAAAGTACGTTGAACTTGAAACTGATAACCAGGGAAATTTGGAGTTTGCAACGGTTCCTTGCTGTCATCATATTTATATGCGGGTACTTTTTGCTATAAAGAGATGCATGATGTTATATATGTTATATTGAGAATGTCATCTAGTAATTAATTATGCATCCATATCTAACCTGCAGCTCCATGTTGTGAGTATTGTCATTCAGCTTTTCGCCATTTCATATGTTTTATAGAAAAAGAAAGAGCAGAAACCCCACTGAGTTTATACTACAATGATACTTATCAGACTTGAAGCTCAGTCTCACATTCATGTCATCCCTGGAGCTGATGCCTACAGCTGATGTCGGCCCATAGTGCAAGCAAGCTTCTTAATCCCGGCTGTATTCAGGGGTTCTATAAAGGCAACTTTCTTTTTCAGCTTGCATTGATAGCCTTGCATTCTCTTAATACCAACTTTGCTTTATACGGGTGTGTAATCAGTGAAAATTCAAAATGAGGAGTATGGTCACAACACAAATGATGAGTAGGTGTTGAACCAGAGTGGAATAGGCCTTAAGATGGTATTCCACTGCTGACAAATTGACCAGACCCAACTTATGTGACAAAGTTTAACAGAATAAACCTTGTAGGCTAAGTCATATATGAGCGTCTGTTGGTAGATTTGTCGTCAGTGGACCAAACGTAGATCAGCACACCCAGCCCAGTGGACTATAGTCCAATGGACTATACCTATAACCCAGGAAGTCAGGCTCTAATTCAACTGTGACCCAACTGTGACCTATTGTGAATTCGGTATGATCAGACCCCTTGCTGAAACCAATGCAATCCTATGTAAGCTTTATGTCTATTCTGTACTGGGTGTAGCCCATTAGGAATGTCAGTGTAGGTGTTTATGTGGGTGGCAGGTCATATTATATTGCTGAGGAGGCGTGGTGTTTGTGCAAAGATGGGGCGATTGCACAGGCAGCAATGGTCTTCCCAGTTATCCATAGATTACCTGTAATCCTAAGAAAGTACTGAGACAGTGACAGTAAATCCTGACTGGTTTGTTGTTGGTGCCTGCCTTATCTCACATGTCCACCTGCAAACACCCTCTCACACTTTCCCTACTCCCTAAGCACTCCCATACAAAGTGTCTGAGGGGACAAGCCTTACCATGTTGCCTCTCACTTAGGCTTAGTGAATTTTGAAATTGAATGGATCTTCAGATGCGAGAACATTTGAAGTGGAATGGCCTTGACTATATCTGCTTCATCCCCTCTGGCACATGGCAATAGCATATTTACAGAGTATCTGAATTGCACATTCACCATGATCACTGTTCTATTGCCCTTCAGCTGTAAAGGTTTGCAAGGGGGATCTTGCTGGGATTACAGCTGAATTGCTTAAAGTGATTTCACTATCAACATCTGTGGCTAAGTTAAGGGGTGGATTCTGAGATCATTTGGAAATGAAAGTATATGTTTGTCAAGGTGGTCAAAATATACACATTTTTCCTGAAGTAGGGACTTGCTATTGCCTGTTGGCATGTTGGCATGTTGGCTGAGTGATTACTCCAGTTTCTAACAGGCAGCAAGCAGAGTCTACTTTGGTTAAATTACTACCCTCTTCACATTAGCATCACTTAGTACTCTATACAGTGTGTTGGTGCAATATGTCCTGATCTATGACTATTGATAATATACTAAGTGCATATCTATCCTGATTCATAAGTCTCCCCTTAAATGGCAAACAGACCATAACACACAGAGCAATGAGAGATTGATGTGTCAGCACTATGCTTATTTACTGTTGATAGGATACCTCTTGTCCAATATGGGCACTCAATGTGTCTATCAAGTTCAACTGATATCTCACTGTTGTCTTATTAGGCTTATGGTTATTCCTGTCCCACAGCTCAACATGAATATGATAGGAATAAATGCATTATCTTCATGGCTAACACAATACAACCAAGCATGAATGAGTATACAATACAGTGCTTTTTAATAGATTGTCAAGATTTAGGTTTTTTGAATTTTTGATTCTTAGCTGTGAGTGGTAGGTTATGCTGATTTACTTATATGTATTAGCATCTGTTGGTAGATTTGCCAGTAGTGGAATACTCCTTTAACATGACTATGAATATAACCCAGGAAGTCAGGCTCTAACCCAATTGTGACTCAATTGCAAATTTAGCCTTTGACCAAACACCTTAGTGAAGCCAGTGCAGTCCCACATGAGCTTAATGTCTGTTTCTCTTGGGTGTGGCCCATAAGAAATATCAGGGTAGATGTTTTATGCGGGTGTCGGGTCATATTATATTGCTGAGGAGGCGCGGTGTTTGTGCAAAGATGGGGAGATTGCACAGGCAGCAATGGTCTTCCCAGTTATCCATAGATTACCTGTAATCCTAAGGAAGTACTGATACAGTGACAGTAAATCCTGACTGGTTTGTTGTTGGTGCCTCCTTTATCTCACATGTCCACCTGCAAACACCTTCTCACACTTTCCCTACTCTCTAAGCACTCCCATACAAAGTGTCTGAGGAGACAAGCCTAGCTATGTGAGGCTATGTTGCCTCTCACTTAGGCTTAGTGCATATTAAAGGGCTTTGCACCACATCTTTAGTTGACTATACATGAAGTGGAATGGATTTGATTAATTATTAATTATTGGATACAGGCATGCAACTAAGATTCCTTTTGATGCAAATGAAAAGAAACACTTAAATGGAAAATGGATTTTGGTCTTTTAGAATACTACACTGTATTCACATTTCAGACCATCAAAGGTTTAATCAGTTCCTCTGCCTATTGAGCAACACAATGTGTTTTTGAAGTATTAGCTTTTGTAAATGGACAGAATGTGGAGGCGTTCCCAACTGGAAATTGCTGAAACGCCAAAGGAATATTTTTTTACAGTTTCCAATAACAGATCTGTGAGGCATAGATACTGGCTGTCGCTGTATTACTTGGAGAGCTTAATCAAGTTATGAATGAATGTAATGTTAACTTAAAGTGTTGAACTGTGATTGACTTCATTGGGCATAAATTCGTCAGTTTAAGGATTGTGAGTAGTCAAACATGGTGTGCAGATCATATTTCATTTATAATTATCAAGCCACCTACAAAAAGGGTCACAATTATATTTATTTCAGATAGCATAAGAGTGATAGTTCTACCATTTTGAAAAGATGTATTGCTTATTGCATGTATGTCACAAATGCTTAACCTTTCTTTATAATTCATTATAATTTCCATTCTAAACCAAATTGAAATTCTCGTATTGGAATTTAGACTCAATCACTTTCTGCATCAGGTACAAAGATCATAAATTACCAGTTTTGAACATGCATTTCTCAGTATATAGCTTTTATAAGTATTTCATACATAATGTAGTGACAGAAATCATGATTCCATTGTTGCTCCTGCCATCACCATCCTTGGACTAAATGAATTGCTAAGATAGATACTTCCTGAAATGCTGGATATTGCCACTAAATGCTTCCGCCAAGATCTTCTGATGATCTGGAGGCTATTTATTGCCGGTAACTCAGCTTTTCTATGTTTGAGTGGGTGGGTAGTTTGCTGAGTATTAAGGAAAGGATTTATGGCACATATGATGTCTCCAAAAGTGAGAAACACCTGACAGTAGGGGGAATATCATGAACATACATCATTTCAGTGAATTTACAGTCTATGCCATGATATCTTAAATATATATGAAAAGAATCTATCTATAGTTTTCATCGTCTAATATTAGTTTGAATGTGGTGTAGTTGATTACTAATATTCCCTAAATGGAGCTTTTCCTTCCCTTGATAATGCTTGAGATGAGAAAGCTGGAGTGTATGAATATATACACTATATAGTCACACGTGCAACTCACTCACACATTCAGGTCATCGCTGCAGCAAATATCTGCATCTGGTGTCCCCTTTTATGTATCCCCTGCCTTGCAGGCTCCTAAAGACACAGTGTTCATAAGGAGAAATGGTTTAGTGTATCCGGCGGTATTATGGAAGCTGTACACTTTACACAAAAAGCATTATCGATTATTCGGACGTGTAGTACCCTTTTTATCTGTGTAGTTATCTAATCCATATGCAGGTGGGTAATCAATTAGTGAGCATCTAATCAAAAATGAATATTCAGACAGATGAGCATTCATGACCTGCTTATTTATTACAAAATAACATGAAAATATAAGATATATAAAAAAAAAATTACACGCTGGCGACTGCACTCCTCGAGTTCCCAAAGCAATATGGCGGATCCACCCCGAGCAGGACGGAAGTTGAACAATGCGCATGCGCGCTGGATATGTTACCCGGTGATTCCCGCCACTCTTAATCGATACTAATTATACCCATGAACGCAGGTTCGTTCCTGGCACATAATTGTTATACTCTGAATAGTAAGCTTCCTGAGACTCCATACATGATTAACCATAAAACAAGATGATACGACAATTTGGGCTTAGCAAGGCCTAATTGACCTGCCAACACACCAACAAAAACAGTCAGTAAATAACAACCATAAGTAACAAATATAAATTTATAAATACACCCTATAACATACACATCAGATCTCAAACGTCAGTAACCGTTCACACCAATACTTCTCCTCTGTAATTAAATTATCCAAAGGCCGATTTAAATATCTTAATACACACAAACTCTTCCAATCTCCCCTCTTGGATATCTCCGGGAGCCTAACCCCCACCATTGACAATGCCGTGGCTCCCCCATGCCTGAAACTATGTGTTCCAAATTTCCCTTCCAACCCAACTTTTACACACAATTTTTTCAATTTTTTTACAAACCAATCATAAGTTGCAGGCACAAATTTGCCTTTTACTAACCAACCCAGCAAAGGTCTACCGGGCTTAGAGCCATTGTACAATAACATCAATTTCAAAAAGGCTATCAAACACAACTTATTACCTTTGACTTCTGCTACCGGTATTTCCAAACTCCGTTGCTTATACTGAATAGTCTTGGTTTTAAACACGGTAAATACCACACCCCATGAATAGAATTTGACATTTTCATAATATAAACACATCTCAGACCATAGCACATTTGAACCTCTCAACAGAGTTCTAAACATGATCAAACACGCTACCCAAAATACAATATCTTCAATCAACGTCAAATTTAACAAAGTTTTAAATAATAACAAATGTTGCGGAAATAAACAACCCGATGATTCCACAAAATTGCCTTTCCATCTCTTCACTCCCCCCAAAATCCACAATAAACCCAACGACTCTCTAGTCTCATCAGGCATGCCTAAAATCCTGGCATTTACCAATACCGCAGACACATACTGTTGAACAGAAGAATAACACAATCTCTGGCTTAAATGCGCCACATACTTCCTCATAATCACAGAATCCAAAGGATAATTAACCATCCTATTATCCATACAAAAACGATCATAACTCCTCAACTGAACACTTTTAGTACGCTTAGTGCTTTCCGCATAATATAAACCTTCCAGACGCACAACTTCGGTCCACAAGTCATCCCCTACAGCGAAGAAAAAATAAAAAGAATTAAATAAAAATTTAACCAATATGTCCCACACCAGGGCTCAAACAGCAGAAGGTACGGTTCTTTGCATAATCCCTCACAGTTCTTCTGGCCTTACTACCCAATACACGTGACAGACCATCACAAAATATATTCTCTTTACTACTGATACGGTGCGGAAATATCTCAAAATTAAACACAAAGGAACACCAAAATATCTCTCTTAACCACTGCATACACAGCTTATTCCTTGACCTCCCTGTTCTCAACATCACTTCCACTGCCACATTGTCAGTAAAGGCGTGTATCGCCTTATTCTTCCATAATTTCCCCCATCTTATTGTTGCCATTAAGATTGGCCATAGCTCCCTCTCAGCTGAACTATTTAACACCTCATCAGGACCTACTTCTACATGTCCTGGATAATCAAAATCCTCCTTATTTCCATCAGTCCAATAACCTTGAAACCAATCATTATTACAACTCGCTCCAAATCCTATCATTGAGGCATCAGAATACATAGTAACACAATTTTGCAAAATTCAAATCAATTATAGACGCACAACCATTGAACATCACAGCGAAGGCACGCCACCATTTTAAATCATCATGAAACATTTCTGATAACACAATCATATCATTCTGACCCTGAGCTGAGTTAATCAAGTCAATAGCTCTCCTAGAAAAAGTGCGTCCCCCTCTAATCACAGTACTACAATGAGATAACAATCCTACCAAACATTGTAATTCCTTTTTCGAACATTTCATCATTTTTTGATAATCACCAATCATATTCTTCAGCTTTAACAACTTATCAACTGGTAGGTACAACTTTAAATCAGTAGAATCCAATTCTATACCTAAATACCGTATCCGTTGTCTTGGTGTAATTAATTTCTTAAAATTAATATAAAACCCAAATCTCCGCAACATCAACATAAGTGTGTTTAAAGCATACCAACACATCTCTTCATTATCCTCCATCACTATGAAGTCGTCTAGATACCCGTATGTACGGACAAACCCTTTAGCACGCATACATCTCACAATAAATTCAGTGTACTGTGTAAATATATATGGAGCTGACTTTAACCCGAAAGCCAAACTATTATTAACAAGCAATTCATTATTTCCATTTATCATCCACCTGAAACCTTGTAAATTACGATGTTCACCTAATACCGGTATAGAACGATACGCCCCTTTAATATCCAAAACAAACATATAACAATTCTCAGTTAAATCTTTGGCCACATTTTTCACTGCCACATAATTGAACTTCTCAACCACCTCGTCCATAAAATTATTAATACTTATGCCTTTCGGACGACTTGCATCAGTGATACATCTAATATTGGTACCATCATCTTTAGAAACAGCACCCAACGCATGAATACATTTTGGTTTTTCAGTAACAACACTAATTATACCTTCCTCCAATTCCTCCCGTACAATAATATCCATACATTCTACAGCCTTCTCTTTACTAATAGACAAATAATTTCTCATGTCATAAATAGTATTAATATTTTGATTAACTATTTCACAACCCAACAGACTGCTCTTCCAAATGTATGACATGTTCTCATCCCAACGCCCTGACAGTACACATTCCTTCAGCATCTCACAAGGCTTAAGAAGAATTCTCACATCATTAATCATATGTATACAAACGCGTTGACATAAAGCAAAAGAACCCCATCTCTCTAAGAATTCAATCACAGGTTCTGACATATCAATATTATTACTTACAATCAAATTCCCAACAGACCCGGTAGGATAACTCTTATACAACTCTACTACCGTATCTAACAGTATACGTACATACAGATCAAAAACCCCTTCATAACTACTCAGTTCCTCCCACATTATAGGCCATCTAGCCTTCGCACAACATAAAGCTTCTACATTCAACACGTCTATCTTTAGGTTACTATCAGTCTTACACAACAAATACTGACAATATTCCTCTGCTACCACTATACTTGACAACACATTCAAACATATTTTGAATGCCAAAATCCACATAACACATACACTCAAGCATACACACAGTTCCAAACACACCAGCTGCCCCCCCCTACCTAGGACCCACCCCCCCCCCCCCGCTCCCCCCCCCCTCCCCCTACTTGACGGGCATCTTGACCCCACATGTTCTCTAGCCCCACACTCTATACAACCATGCCTACGAAAACATCTTTCACCCCACATACAAACACCATCATTCCACTTATAGCAGATCTGATTACTAAGATCTGGTACCCCATTTCCCCTTCCCCTCCCTCCCCTCCATCCCCCCCTACCCCTACCTCTATCTCCCCTCACCATCACAGCGTCACTCCCCAAGTTCTCGTGTACATCGTCTGTATCCCTTTCACCAAAAGCTCTCAACCCATCATCTGCGGCTTTCCTGCGTACACACGAGTCATATCTCATTATATTCTCGTATTTATAAGCATTTACGTCTTTCCCTGCCATGAAGCGCAGATGACTGACGTAAGGACCCACGCTTTCTCCTTTCTCTAGCAGCTTCTCCACATCTTTCAGAGAATAATAAAGAACCTCCTTGTAATTGAGGGCCTTCTTTTTCTGATCTGAGGGAACCAAACGCTTTAGACTGAAGTCAAACTCACGCTCACTATCATCTGACTCTGAAGAATTGCCTGACGTATCACCACCACTGTCTTTTCCCTTGGACTTCTTGGACTTCGGACGTTTTGGCTTGGCCTTCTTTGGCTTGGGCTTCTTTTTCTTCCCCTTCCCTTTCGACTTCTTGTCCTCTTCCTCAACTACAGGTATCTCTTCTTCCACGACTTCCTCTTCCTCAGCACTATCTTCAGACGTCTGATCACCAACAGCTCCATCATGGGCTTCCTGTATCCTCTGCTGCCGACGAGCATCATTTTTTATGGCCTTATCGATCATATTGTCTCTTCTCCGAGATTGGACTAATACCTCTGCGTCACACTCATCAGCAAAGTCCTGCATTTTTACTTTTTTCATCTCAGCCACTACCTTCTTACGTCGTACCTCAGCCAGCTCAGCCCTGAGTCTAGCAATCTCTTGGCCTTCTTCATAATCCAATAATACCGACCGTTCTTCCTCTAGCTCTTTCCTCAGAGCATTCACCATCATCGCCTTTGTAGCACTGTAACCTCCTTCGCCAAAATGTTCTACCATTGATGGGTCTTGAACCACACCTCCTGACGAGCCCTCCTCTGGGCTATGGACATGGCGCACACTTCCCTTTGGATCAATGTAATCTGGTAATCTAAGTCCACCTCCCTTAGGGGCATGAGATCTACCCACACCATGGTCTTCCTTCGTATCCAGTCTCCTGGCGCCGTCTGAACCCTGCACGACACTCGTACCAACATCTTTCTCGTCAATAAATCTCTTTCCACAATCCTGATCGTCGTCCTCATGGGACAGCCCTGAGCAAGTCCTACATAACTTACTCTTAGGATTAGTCCTGCCATCGTAATGTCCTTGACAGATCTCGCACACTGGCATAACACGTGCGTTTGTTGTTGTTTCTTAGTTCCAACGTTTACACAAGATGGCGACTCCGAGAAACCACCGGCTTCGCTCACCGCACAGCAAAATCCGGTCTAAAATCCCTCTTCTCTTCCAATTATCCTCCAGCTTCTCAGGACCCGTAGATAATACCTTCATGCAGCTCTCCGCCTCTTATTAACTGATAATACACCTTATTTCAGGTTAAATATAAAAAATTACACGCTGGCGACTGCACTCCTCGAGTTCCCAAAGCAATATGGCGGATCCACCCCGAGCAGGACGGAAGTTGAACAATGCGCATGCGCGCTGGATATGTTACCCGGTGATTCCCGCCACTCTTAATCGATACTAATTATACCCATGAACGCAGGTTCGTTCCTGGCACATTCCTTTATAAGTACGGGATAGAAATTTATAAAAAAGAAAAGGGAAAGAGATTGGATATCTGAGGCCTGGTGTATGTGTAAAGGGTGTGGGGTTGCATGGGCGGCAATGGTCCCAGAATTACCTGAAGTCCTCAGAGAATCTGCCTTGTGTACTGACTGGTATGCTGGTGGCATCCTTATCTCACCTCCACACATGCCCTTCAACTCCCCTATCCTCTAAAGCACTCCCGTACTATGTGAACAAAAGAGCAATCCTTGTTCGGTAAGGCTGTGTTCAGATTGGACTAACACATAGGCATAGTTAACAATGCTGTTGGCTGATTCCATGTCAACTCAACCAAAATCTGAAGATTTTCCCAGATGACCTTCTCCAACTTTACATGGTTTCCGAGTTTTGGCTTGCTCAGTTGGAGCAGGGTGTCTGCTCTAGTAAGAAAAACCTCAACTCAGTCAGTTTCAGAGGACTACCATGGAGAAACTGTTAGGGTTACAGGTCCATGTGTCATTACACAGGTAATACTTGGAATTACCCCTAGCAGCTTAATCTTGAAGCTAATAGCTAAGATAGATGTGGAGCTTGTTAAGGTATATGGTACTTATTTCTTGGAACAGTTCAAAGTTAGACAACTCACTAAAAAACCTAAGGACAGTACATATATAAGGTCAAGCTTGAAGAAAACTCTCTCTTTACTACTGATGAATTACACACAAAGAGTGGTTGCTGGTATCTCGACCACAGACGTGATATGCATCTATTATTTTATGCCTTTTCTCTGTCAGAACTGCCAGACATGTTAGACACCCGTAACATACCCACTCGCATATACTTAGGTAATAGACTTAGGGCTATTCGAAGCCTTAGACCCATAATTATAAAGAGTGCCCTTTACAGGGCCATAGATCAATGGAACAACCTCAAACCCCATTATACTTGTTTTCAGACCCTGTGGGAATTTAAGAAAGACATCAAACGCGACTACCCTGATTGTTTTATGGTATGATGATGTCATATCGCCTTACTGTATCTCTCATCTCATCTCATCATTATTATCATTAATATTAGTATAGATCTATTACTACAAATGACTATTATGTTACTACATTATAATACTGACAATAATGTACCTTTATAACAATGTCTCCACAGCACAACATGATTATTATTAAGACCGTCAATCAAATTCTGTGAAATAGTTAGGGGTCCTGACGGCAGAAAGGCAATGCGCCTAAGTCTAGGTTTGGCTATTAGCCATTAGATCCAATAAATACTTAACAAAAACCATAAATATTACCTGGGAAGAAGGCTCTAACACCGATTCTCACCCAGGGTTCTCACCAAAGTGTGGCTAAGCATCTTGTGAATTTGGTACCATTACATGCTATAGGTATTTATAAGGGTTAAGGCTATTTACCCTGGGTCAAGCCCAAGAGTCATGCTTTTCCGGATGTTTTGTGTCGGTAGTAGGTGATCATATATTCATTATGCATCTAGTTTGTGTAAAGATTGGGGAATTGTATGGGCAGGAAATTGTCCTCCAAATGATCCCAAGATTACCAGTAGTCCTATAACTAAGATAGAACCTGCTTTGTGTGCTGAGGGAGTGACTTTCTGACTGGAGCCCCTTTATCTCACAGGTTCACCTCCACACAGAGTACTTCACTTCCCCTATTCTCTGAGAATTCCCATACTGAATGGCCACAGAGACATGCCTTTTTCTATAAGTCGATCTTTAGATCGGGCATGGAGTTGGTAATATTGCATGGTATTGCACAGCAGTGCTAGATGAGCGATCACTTTAAGTAGAAAGACACTGATGAATCATGAATTGATACTTTGAAATGCAATTAAAACAAAAGTGCTTTCCTTTAGACCATGGGCTAGATAGTGACATACTGAAGCCAACCCCAGTATTCTGAAAATGTCCAGGAGGCCTAAGTATGGCCTCAGAGACATTTTTATATGTTATATTAAGCAATATCGCGACGGAAAAGTCTATATATTGTCCTTAAATGCTTTGGTGGCAGTATAAATGAATAAGTATGGATAAAGTTGAATATCAATGGTAAAAGAATTTTAAAAAGGTATTATATCCTACCTCAGGGATTTACAAATCCTTGATTCCTCCACCACATTGGGTGTAGGAGGAAAGCAAAATATCACATTTCCATTTTAAGCCATGAAACGCTTAGTAGGTCACTCATCTTACTATATGAAGCAATACTTGCAATGGAAAGTAACAAGCAAGCATTTAATGGTAAGATGGTAGCAGCAGAAAAAGTGGCTCAGTAAAGCCATAAGAAACGTGCCAATGTTGGGTAGTCATATTAATACCTATGTTTGGTTGCCTGATACCAATTACCAGTATACTGATTGAGACATGGTCTATCAATATCGAAAGCCGCCTGTGTAAGGTACCCTAACACTGCTGCTATTTGATATTTCAAACGTAGCTATTCAGTAAAGTAAAATTAAATGTATGTATAAACCCATGCATATATATAGGCACTGTGTGTGGACATGATGTGAAAGGGAGACTTGTGCCAGACTACTATCACTGGTACCCTACAAAACAGGTGGTCGTCGTCACCTTCTTTAAAGGGGCATTCTCACCACTCACACTTACCACATAGCAGACTAGAACAGTACTAGAATTGTGAGTGGGAAATGCTCGGTGAGAATGCCACTTTAACCCTCTGTACCACTAGGTGATAAATCTTGACAGCTTGAAACCTTATCAAACCTTTAAGGGTGGCATAGTCCCTTCAAATCAAGTTATTGTCATGATGCACCAATGGATGCACTAATGGTTCACAATGCCAATCATTTATAGTATTGGTGACTTGCTAGGCAGGACTGCATCCATGCATCATGCCAATGAAAGCATCAGACATCACAGCAGCAAACCATCCGTAAAGGGTTAACTGTTCCCCCGTGTCCAGTGGTGACACACTTTACTCACAACCCACTGGTGTCTCCACTCTTGTTGAAAACAACACAGTCATACTATTCAAGTATAACAGGGAGAATTTGGAACAATGTTCTCACTTTAATTCGTCACCATTGCTAAAATAAAGATTGTACAGGATACAGAGATACTGCATTGTTTGCCCACATATGTCAGGCATCTAGATATGCACATTTCATCACTAAAGAGGAACTATTTCTATGCACTATAGGACTGAATGTGAGGTCGACCCTGTGAGGGTCTACATGGACATAAGAAGTGACCAAAGGCAGAATGGAATGAGGCAAATCACATTTTCATGATTTATGATGTTTTTAGCAACCCCCCGAAAAAAATATTGCACATGGTACAGGGTTATAGGTAAAGTTAACACATGGGCCAGAAGGAATTACAAAAGACCATTTACAGGAGAAACTATGGCCATTTAACCATGAACAAAAGGGTGGTAATATAAACTTAGCCATGTTGGAATTGAGCATAGTATGCTCAATGACAATGGGGCCATAAAACCAACATTGGCACGTTAATAATCCTGTCCTGCTGAATAAGCTATTCAGATTACCATTAATATATACAATAAAAAAAGAAGCACAGAATGATTTGCCTTGTAGCCGCAGGCGATATTAAAATACCAGAAAGGTCATAAGGAAATATAAATCAGTCACTGATTAATTCGCTGCAGGCAGAACTGACCGTCTGCATTTAATGCTGGGTTTTGAATGCCAGTTGTGCAAGACCTTCAACTTGAACTTCAAGGGTGTCAAATTAAAAAAATGTTACAGTACTGCTGATAAGAGGAATCAGTTTGCAAATATGCCCTAGCCCTTATCACATTGATATGAGAATTTGGTCAATAAATCCATGTTGGGGAATAAGCGGTTTTGCTACCTGCGTGAATTATTGATTTATCATTGGTGGTCAGTGGGGCTAATGATGTAAGTGATAAAATGTAAAGTTACTTCCTAACAGGCTGAATCAGGATACTGGCACTAATCATATATAAATGCCCAGCTCTCCTGCCAAAGCGCTACATGTTGCTGCTGGCTGTGCTTATCACACACAGGTGAGTCATCCCACACCTACAACTTGTCCCTTCCCCTCCCCTCTGCCAATGACAGAAGTAGCCTTCAAGTCATGATCAGGAAATTGGATCCAATTGACGCTGATGACTTCTATTTATTGGCAGAGGACAGAGGCAGAAAAACAAAAATTGATAGACTTTGTGAGGACGTTGGAGGTCTCTAATGCCAATAACTCAGCTTCTCTACTTTTGAGTGGGTTGTGCATTGATGCTTGGTATAAAGGGTATCCTGTATGTGCTCCAGGAGTAGGATTGTCACAACAGCGGGACAATCTTTGAAAGAATCATACATGTACATTTTATTCAGGAGTATAAAGACTCATTATACCGATTTATGCAGACTTATGCAGGGTATATAACAAGAAAGCGCTATCCTGACATGAAAGGGTTAATGCACTCAGTGGAATGGAGTCAATGGAGAAGTAGACAAAGACGATTTTCATTTGAGCTATGCCAAGGGATGTATTTTGCTATGACATATTGTGTTACAAGAGCATCACTGGGGGGATTACACTATCCAAATGTGTGGTTAAGTTAGGAAGTGGGGAAAATTGGATTACTTAAGAGTCAAGAGTATGTATGTCCCTGTTAGGTCAAATTGCCGACCCCTTTTTCCTAGAGTAGGCCCCATATTGCCTGTTGGCGTGCTGGCTGAGTGATGTCATTACTCCAGTTTCTAACCTGCAGCAAGCAGAGTCTACTTCTGTACACCTACTGCCCCCACCATATCAGCAGCACTTAGCACCGAATGCAGGCTGTTCTGATCTATAAGTAGCGATACTATGTCAAGGACATGTCTATCCTTATATGCCAAATATTTCGTTATACATAAAGCAATGCGATATTGCAGTTCAGTAAATGGTTATCACAAATCGGGGTCTTCAACCTTTAATTGTTACGCCCATGGGGTAGGTATTGTTATCCAGTACTTCTATCCAGTTAACCTCATTACTACATCATCATCATCATCATCATCATCATCATCATCATCATCATCATCATCATCATCATCATCATCATCATCATCATCATCCAACAATCTGTTGGAGGTTCTTTCTCCTTGATCCTGTTAATATGTCTAAATCTATTGTATGCTAAAAACCTTCAAATCTGGGAAGTTTGTTGCCATGGCAACCGTTTTCTAAGGGAATGTGATATATTCATCTGTTTCCTGTTAGCATACTTATTCATAATATTAGAAGTGATATTTCTTAAAATACATGGATATTTTCCTGTTCTCAGACCAGAAAATCAAAATATCTATGAGAAAATAGGGGTTTCTAAGAAAAATGAGTATTCCTTCTGTTTCCATGAAAATGGATATGATGGTACACTTCTCGAGCCAAATGGATAACGGAAATGAATTCCTCGGGTCAAAATACCCAGAATTGAACTACATTGCATGCAGCTCTCTCACACATTCCGGTCTTCCCCAGACTCATTCTTACAGCTGGTGCAGGCCTGTAGTGGGGGCATAGTCTTCTGATACTTTGTTCCAGGCTATGATATTCCTGGGGGGTTTCAATTACTACACTACCTGATTAGGACAAAAGCCTTCGTTTTTTGGAATACGACACTGCCTTCACACACCAGTCTTTCCAAGGTTTAATCAGCTACTAACTTGGACAGAATATCCAGGTATTCAAAACTGGAAATTGCTAGCACACCAAAGAATTATTTTTTGGCAGTGTCCGATGGTAGATGTATGGAGCCTGGGCACTGGCTGTCACTGTATTACTTGATGATTTAAGTATTTCCTAATCCATGAAATGTTACTAAAAGGTAACGGACTACATCAAGCTTTTGTAGCTTTAGGAAATATGAAAAGAGATGATTGTTGTGTGGGTGTGCAGATCATAATCTGTGCGGGATACCCGGATTATTCCTTGTTTTATAATTTCATTACAAATTGTATGAGAATGATAGTTCATTCTGAATATTCGATATTTCATAAATGTCACAAGTATGCTTCTTGAGATTACATAAAAACATCCATTATTGACTAAATTGAAAAGATAACTATTGGATCCCAGACTGAAGCACTTATTGCATCAAGTTTGAACATTTTAGACTATAGTTTCATGTATTTGATGAATGTAATTAAAGGACAAAAATAACAATGCTACTATCATGTACTGCAGTGAAAATCCTTAAAGTAAATTAATTACAGGGAAAGTCTGGATGCTCCCATTAAATGTCCCTGCCAAAGTGTTAAGTGTTGCTACTGCCTGTGTTTTTCCCCACAGGTGTGTCATCCTGTACCTGCAGCTGTGGTGTGTGTCAAGGTGTGCCCTCACCACTCCCCCGCTACCTGGCTGCTGCTACCTGCAACTCATGATGGGGAAATTGGATCCAATTGATGCTGATGCCTGCTGTCAGACACTTTTTTTTGATTGCCCACACTACTTGGCAGAGGAAACTCCAGAAAAAAGGCAGTGGGGGCTATTTATTGCCTGTTTCTGCTTTCTATGTCTGAGTGGGTGGGTAGTTTCCTGAGTGTTGAAGGAAGGATTTGTGATACATGTTACATCTACAAAGGTGAAAAAGAGCCTTCATTCAACATAGTTGAACGATTCAGCAATGATTACCATGTGCCCATTTTAGTGAATAGACCGTCTATTCCAAGATATCTGGACATATTTTAGTGAATGTCTTTACTAATCATCTACTGATATCAATTTGATTCTGGTGAAACTGGTTACTTTGGCTGATATTCCCTGAACTAAGCTTTTTGGCCCCTTGATACGCTTTACGGAGAAAAAAGAGAGCGGGAACTGGACGAACTATAATGCTATATAATACTATAATAAGACTTAACACAGATGCAGCTCACGCCCCCACCCAGGTCATGCACATGTCTGCAGCTGATATCAGGCTACAGTGTGAGCGTGCTACTGCCACCTGAACCCAGGCTGTTATAACTGCAGCCTTCATCAGCAGAAAGGGTGTGCCTGGTATAATGTACCAAGGGGTGCTTCAAAAGCGTCTTCCTCGCTCTATACAATTAATTACTGATACTCCATTTTAACAATTGATTACCTAGAATATTAGTACCTCTAAGTTCCGCGCTATAACCTTTTTCTTATAGCCTAGTGGGTACTATGTGATGATTTCCAGGGGCCAGAGGAACAGATGTTGTTGTATTACTAGCAAGTGGCAAATAAAATAAAGGGAATCAGACTGGATATATCAAAACTATTGGTTATCTAGGAGTTTGACGAAGACACAAAACTTACCGGGAACAGATGACAACACAATCTACCTTATGTTATTATTAGAAAGTGGACTAGAATTACAGCCAGTAACAGGTATCTGTTAAACCAGACTAACATGTAAATGTAGATATTACCCAGGAGGGCAGGCTCTAATACAGGCCTACCCAATTGCGAATTTCATATTTGCGTAGGCATCTTGGTGAATCCAGCAGCATCAGGCTACCTATAAACATACACTGTAGAGAGTTGTTGTTACTGAACAGCAAAATGTGATGTTAATATACAGTATTTTAGTTCTAAAAGATAATACAGCATATCTTGTTGTACATGTACAATTTTGTTGCTGTAGATGCAGGTTCGAATCCCATAAACAGCAACCAGGGGGAGAGAGAGTGGAGAGGTTGGGGGGATACCATAATCCACAGCTCCAAGATTTTTCCATTTATACTCCATCCTCTATCAAAACATAAAATGGGAAAATGGTACAAAGCTATCTCTTAATTTGCAGGAAAGATGGGAAAATTTACTTTGAAAAACATGGACCATCAAGATTACACTTTAACTAATGGCAGTTCAGTACTTACATAGTACATTACTGCGATAGGGTAATTTTCATATCAACCCTTGATAGGCCCGTGTCCACTAGCATATATCAGGCCGTGTGTCGTCCGTCAAAACGTGAATTTGAATACAAATAAGAAATATATGTTTCGTCTCCCTGTGGACACAGCTGGACGACAAAATGCTCAAAAAGAAAAGTGGGATAGCAATTTGCAGGGTTCAAAAATGGACGACAAAAGTGGGCATTTGAATATCTAACATGTTTGATTTTTAGTGTAGAAATTGGGCGATATGCTCTTTGTTCTATTATAATATCTTGTCCATGTTTGCCCTGGGCAGTCTGGGCAGCAATCTATAATGCCTAGTGGACACAGCCTACCTGCAGTTAAAGTAGAATATATCTACAAAATATATTCCCAGATATGTACATATTGCTGGACGTCAAAACTGCCATATATTCCACTTTCCTTGTCGTATAGTGGACACAGGCCTAAAGACATGAAAAGTCTAGTTCAAAAATTGCCCCCAAGGGAGCCTGTGCCGACCTCTTAAGGCTGTGTCTCATGAGATTGTAACAATTGGATCGTCTTTGACCGCGTGACATCTTTGACCGCGTGACGTCTTTGACCGGGTGACGTCTTTGACCGGGAGGCTAGAAAAGACAATTTCTTCATTTTTTTTCTTTTTCATAGCTCTACACTTGAAAAAGTGCATGCCGATGGTTATTGGATAATATTTGGACAGTGCAGCTCTTCAAATGCACATAATATAGAAAGTGGCGTATTTGACCGTGCAGAGAAAATGATACAACATATGGCTATAATGCACGTAATAGGGCCTACATATAAATATAACAAACTTTAAATGAATTTCCTTTCATAATATGTTAAAATATCCTTTGACTTTTCCACCCATTTCTTACTATATATGCCTAATTTATGCTATAATAATGCTTCCTGGTCAAAGACGCCACGCGGTCAAAGCCGTCATACGGTCAAAGACGTCACCTGGTCAAAGACGATCCAATTGTTACAAAGTCGTGAGACTGAGCCTTTACCACTCACATCGAAGTAGGAGGTGTTTCAATGGATCTGACATGCAGGATTCACTGGTGTAGTGGTCATGGTTTGTTACTATGGATCAGTAGATGGAGGTATAAATCTCCAAGATGCCCAATGTTAAACACATATGAACCCTTTTAGAACTCATATTTTTTACAAACATTTAAAAACATTTCATATGGATGTAGCCTATTTGTAAATGTCTGTCCCATGTGGCCACCAAGGGAGGTCACTGTTGGTGTTGGCAGATCATGTTATATTGTTGAGGCGTGGTGTATTTGTAAAGATTGTGTGGCTGGATGGGCAGCAAAGGTCTTCTCAGTCATCCATAAAACCTGACTTGTGAGACGTGTGACTGCGACTCCTGACTGGTTTGCTAGTGGCCCCTTTATCTGAAACATTCACTTCCACACATTCCCAGCTCCCTTATCTCCCAAGCCCTCCCACACTAAGTGCCCAAAGCACAAGTCTTGTTCTGTATGGCTGTGTTCAGATAGGACCAACGAAGGGGCTTGTCAAATAATGCTGTAATCCAGCACTTTCAGAATACACATCAATGTTGAGAAGCGCGCATTCTTCTGTAGACTTAGATAAACAGTCCTTTTCACTTCTTACTTCAGATGGATACGACATTTCCCTCAGCTAAGCAACAAATCCTGTCTATGTGATACATTGACTGCATTCAACAACACTTGCACCATTATATTTGGTTTCAGTGGAATTTACACTTCCTAAGACACAGTTCCCAATCACCCAGAGATACCTATTTATTATTATCACCTGTATAGATCATTTATGAATTGAAATTCGGATGGCTTAGAGTACCGTACTACAGCCTCTAACGAACCTCTGCTAAAGACCTTTGATTTTAGAAAATGTATGTCCAGCTGCTACCAACTACTCATACCTGACTATGTGGTTTGACCTCAATTATATCTGCCAGTTTGGGTCCCTTCCACCTTTGGCAGAAGAATACTTTACTCATAACATTGATAACATTGAATTCACAGAGCCATTTGACAGGATTACAGGAAACAATATTTACAGAGTTGTCGAATTAATACCTTTTATTCTAACCCAACCGCCCTTCCCAATACATTTCTTCAATCGTAGGTAAAATATCTGAATGCACAAAACTCATATCCATTATCATATTATGTGATTCATTCAAAGATGGGCTATAGATAATACAAGAATACCAATACCAATGCATCGCTCGCTTGTAATGCTAAGTGACTTTAAATTTGCCAAGTAAGTGAGTTAAGAGCAGTTTGCAGGATACTACCCACTAACCCAGTGCTGACAATCAAAGATAAACAAGTCACTCTGCTAACCTGGAACCTCGCACCTCTTTTTACCATATTCCTAGAAAGCTAGGTGGATGTTTACTGAGCCACTTTAATGTTACAAATATAGGCCACACCCATTGCTATTAGCTTGAGTTCGAATACCCTTATGCAAAAATGCTGTGCAAAATCCCCAGTGTTTTAGACACTCCTGGATCAATTGATATCAGAAATTGAGTGAATATGCACTTAAGTGATATTTTTCTTATGCCAGTTACCTAATTAACGTTGTTGACTACGATATTAAGACAAACCACCATAGTGCTGTACATGTTCTCATTGCATGTGTGCTGTGTGTTGAGGCGGCCTCTGTGACTTAGAAAGGTATTTAACAAAGACTCCAGCTTATCCTTTTTGTACTGTCACAAAGCTGACATTTTGTCTTGTTCACTTTTAGGAATGTCTGGTGTCCGTGTTAAGGTAACAGAAGAAAAACACTAGGAGAGAGGAAGCCATTTAATGGGATGTCAGAAAGCAAGCCTCCCTCTGATCGACCCTGACTCCTGACTTCCCTGTGAATTTCCCTGATTCCATGTAAATATCCAGCCTCTGCTGGGACATTATCATACACCTGATATGTTAGTGGCTCAAAGATGGATGCATTCTGGTACACATAGGCACATTGGCATAGCAGGTACTTCCTATGAAGGCAGCATAAAAGCAAAAAGGGGACAGTTAGACGATCTTCGCTATAGGCCTACGAAGAATGTATGGCTATAAAGGGATGCCAACGTGTACCTAAATTTAACTCTACTTTATTGAATAATTAGAATGCTAAGCAAAGGTTTAGACCATTTTGTGCAAATAAGATTTTGTTGATATAATTATGGAATTATGTATCCTCCAAATCTGTGGCTGATGTTTAAAGTTAGGGGGGATTTCGGTGGGGATAAACCATATGCCTATTACTGTGCTGCTTGAGTGATGACAATACTTCAATGCGAATCTATCTACTATATTGCACATGTTTATTACTTGTTCATAACTGTTTGTATATACAACATTGACGAATATAAAACACAGGATGTAGATGTGCAGTATGTCCCGATGAATGTCTATTGATAACTATACATGTGTAAAGTCCATGAGTAGGCATGTTGAAGGTCTGAACTGGCGAGAATACACACAGCAATATGAACTGAATATAATTCATCTCAATATTTGAAGAGAGATGTTGTTGTTTGATAAATGTTTCACTGTAAGTGAATCGGAATGAATGAAAGTGCATCAGATAATATAGCAAATGAGAGTATGTAGTCTCTATAAACATATTGGTTTATTTTTCGAGGATATAGATTTATTAGCCCTCCTCCACAAGTATTCTACACTCATATATTTGATAGTCCTCCCGTACCAATGGTAAATCCATCAAGGCGAGTTTTGTGATTTTAATTATAAAAATGATAATCAAATTGACCCGGCCCATAAATGTGGATTCTGGCGTTGGGAAAAAAAGTATTCTACACTCACTTCACCCACGAGGCAATATACGCGCACACGTATTTGGTCAGGAATATTCTCTTGAATAGGCTGCTCGGATGTCTGCAAATAATTTATGTCGTCATAAATTGATTGTACGGTACCGGTTCAAATCTCCTTGAATTAAAAAGCCATTATAGAAAATGATCGGATGTAAAATGAACATTCATATCTTGCTCCGGCACAGAAAATGTGAAACTATCAAATAATGCGGCTGCCCTATAGGCAAAATTTGATACCAGACACGTAAAAACTAAATCACCAGGAAGCAGTTGTCAGACACAAATTACAATGGTCGGGAGATACTGTCTGCATTTAAAGCTGGGTATCTAATGGCGCTAGTGTCAGATTTCCAAGTATGACCTTTTGTAAATGGGGAAAACATGGAGATATTTGAAAGTAGAAAGTGCTGACACCGATGGAACTACTTCAGGTATGGGCGCTTATTTCCATTGCATCAAGGGTTATGCATCTTTAAATCCATATTATATCAACCAAGAGTTATATATTTCTGATTGACTAATTCATATATCATATTCAAATATATCCAATCAGTGAAGATGTCCCACTAAACATTTGTAGAGTGTTAATCTTCTGTGAATGAAAATGTACGCCAACGACCTATGTGAACTATTTCCTGGTTGTGATCAGTGGAGCTGATATTAGTACAGCACAGACAGGGAAAGCTGCGTTCACAAAAAGCTATAATTTGATTCTCTATTGATATTAGATGCCTGCCTCCCCTGTGAAAGCCTTAATTGTTGCTATATGCTTTGCTTATTGCACACAGGTGTGTCATTCTATACCTGCAGCTATGGTGTGTGTCAATTTGTGCTGTCACCACTCCTGCTACCTGGCCACTATAGCCTACAACTCATGATAGATAAATGTGATCCAATGGCTGTTGATTCCTGCCTGCCAATTCTCATTGCCGACAGTACCTGGTAGAGGAAAGAAAATCGGTGGTGTCTCTGGAGCTTAAAAATGCCTGACAGAAATATA